>JAVJIF010003981.1:0-278549 GCA_038442645.1 Agave tequilana | reverse complement strand
CCTCTTTTGAGAGGTTGATCTTATGTGGCTTAGTGCCTTACTTCTTGTGCAGAGGTTGTTGTTTGAGAGAGGAGTTGTGTACTCCAAGTTTGTATTACCCAAATCCTCAATGGAGCTCCCCTATGTGGAAAGTTCTGTGTGGACGCATTAGTGGAAATCCTTCTTTGTGAAGGCGGAGACGTAGAGTAGTGGCGCGAACCTCGAAATATATCATTGTATTTGCGATTGATCCAGTATCTCTAACTCTTTCTCTCTCTATCTTATATCTTGCATTGATTCATGTTGCTCATATGATACTTATATGTTTGATATTGTTTGTGTGTCTCACTAGTGTTGGACCAAGAGAGCTTCATATAGCACCTCAACTCTTATTTAGAGAAATTTAGAGGAGATAGTTCAGAGCCCTTCACCGGGAATTCGGTTACACTCTTTGGTTTCACTAAGTGTATCGCAATTAGTTTTTTAATTCCGCATCATTTGTCATTGTATTAGCCATACACCTATTCACCCCCCCTCTAGGTGTATTTTCAGGTGAGTTTAGGAAGCTTCAACTTGATGAGCTTGAAGAGATAAGAAATGATGCATATGAGTGTTCAAAACGGTACAAAAATCGCATGAAAATAATGCATGATCTGTAACACCCGACTTAAATAAATCCGGATTAAAGTCTAAATGATTTTATTTAACCGGTGTAACAATCATGTTTTAACTTAATCCAAAATTTTTAGAGAATACTAGAAATAAATGTATATATATATGTATATACATGCATTAGTATCCTCTTTAGTACTTTTTTTAATACTAAGTATTGGTACTTATTTAGTAATGGTATAATACTTGAGAGTATAAATACCTAAATCATAATACCATACCTAAATACATTATTGTTTTTAATAATTAATTTGAGTGGTGTGGTGGCAAATTTATAGCAAGAGAGAGTTTGAGGTGGGAGTTAATTAGGGCATCTTGGAAATTGGGGGTGTGTGTTGTCAAGCATTAGTAAATTAGGTGAGAATTAAACTAATTAGGAAAAAGGCTAAATTCCCAAATTACTTTAACTCCTTCCCCAAATTTTTCAACTTCTTCTTCTTCTCTGTTGACTGTGAACGAAGAACCCAAACCTCCCTCTCTCTCTCCTTTGAAACCAGGATCTCTCTCTCTCTCTCTCTCTCTCTCTCTCCCCACCCCTTTGCCTTCCACCCCAGCCGCGCCAGAAGGAGGCGACGGCCAGGGCGGCTCCGCGGCAAGTGGCGCGCGCTGACGACGGCGGGGCGCGGCGGCCTGCGGAGCGCGCGGCGGCGCTGGAGGGAGGTGCGGGCGGCGCTGGTAGGGGAGGGGACGCACGGGCAGCCCTAGGGGAGGCGCGGCAGCGACGCGCCAAGGAGAGGAGGGGGTTTTTCGAAGAGGAATTTCGGGAAATCCACGGTCGGATTCGGGTTTCTTCGAGCCAAGAATTTGGGGAAAAAACAGAAGATTTTTGAAGGTAAAAACCCTAAAAAAAAAATTCTTAAATAAAGTTATATTTTTTATCATTGTTTAACTTAGGAATTTATTGATTTTAGGGCTTGATTCGGCGGGTGATACCAACGAGTTCTTCGTGTAGGCAATCGTCAAACAATGTGAGTAGACTAAAAGTTTTATTTAGTGTAAAATCTAAAGTTCATAATTTTGGATAAATTAAGGATTTGATAGATAAAAATTGGAATTAAATTTGTATGTAAATTGATAAATATAATGAAAAGAAATAAAAGGTGTCATGTTGTGGAATTAAAGAAAAGAAGGAGAAATCATAGCATGTATGAATTAGAGACTATTCTCCCATAAGATGTGCGATACCTAAATTAGTTTCATATTAGTATATGAGTAATTTGAGATAAAGTTCGCATTGGCTATTGACTATGTGAATTAACATAAAACGGGAAATGGTTTAGATTGCACATAATGGGAACGGCACGAAGTCTTATGTGTCATGTATATGCTTATACCGTTATTATAGCTAGAGATATGTTGATAAATATGTATGTACTCGACGTGTAAATATTTGGGTGTGGTGACACTTTCTTTATAAAAGAATAAATTGAGAACATTAAGGGGTTTATATATCTACATTAATGTTAACTCCTTCAAGCGGATGGCTTGACTATGTTTCGTAGTATATTAAGTATTTATGTGAAATTGTATGTTAAGCTGAATGTGTTATACATTGTTATATTATTGGAGGAAGGGGCCGTGTGAGAACCGGCAGGAGGGGGAAGACGGTGAAATTTGCATTATGTCATATATGTATATATTATTGGAGGAAGGGGCCGAGCGAGAACCGGTAGGTGGGGGAAGACGGTGATAACTTTATTTTTAGTAATTGTGTGTGTTTATATGTTACCTGGAGGAAGGGGCCGAGCGCGAACCGGTAGGAGGGGGAAGACGGCGAAAATCATATTATGTGTATGCATATGTATATATATATTACTTGGAGGAAGAAGCCGAGCGAGAACCGGCAGAAGGGGGAAGACGGTGACAACTAAATTTATTTCTAATATGTGTTAAAGTATGATAGTGATAAACTTTATTAAATTTTTCATGGTAGTTGAGACATCTAACTTAAAAAAAATGGGGGTATGCAATAGCACAGTGGAAACCCACTCAATCAATTTCCGGACCAACTTAAATCCAATTGGCATATGGAATTAGATTAGTAGATTTTAGATGGTTTACTCACTGAGCTTTCAAGCTCATGTCTATTCATGTTGTAAATTTCAGGTTTGGATAAGGGTAAGAAGCCAATGTAGGTTCTAACATCCTATGGACATGGAGTGATCGACCCCTCTTATATCATGCTTGTGTTTAATATTCACTTCATATTGTGTTTACTTTTGAAATGACCTATTGTATCTATATAATGGGAACTTGATGTATGAAAAGTAATTTTGGGTGTTGGGAATGTAAGTATAATTCTATGTATGTTTTTTTTTTTTTTTGAATATAAACTTGGTAAGTAACTTTGATATCATGTATGGGAGGACTTGGACAATGTTATGGTAAGTATGATGTATTATGGGAAAGGACATTATAACTCTTTTGGTGTTTGATGGATAAATGTAAGATTATGTAAGAAGATTTTACTTTAATTATGTTGATAAGTAGGCAAAGTGTGCCGAAATGCTTTATTGGAAGTGTTGTGTCCATTGTGGACTCTATCTGTTGTGGTGTAGTATGGAATGGTCTATATTTTAGGGGAGGTGCTGCCGAAATTTCGAATAAATATTAATGGATTAGTTCAATATTATAAGAAATTACTGGGACCGTTACAGTTGGTATCAGAGCCAGGTTTAGACCAAAGTTGGACAAATTTTAGGGTTGTATGCACACTACATGATTGTTGGTGGGAGAACTAGGTAGGTTACTATTAGACCATTAGATTTTAAGTATACGGGTTTCCTGAAATATATGATATTTGCCTATTCTCCTACGTTCCAATTCGGGTACCCGCATACTCTAATTTGAACGGATCCTACGAGAGGTGCGGGCCTATTGTGTGGATCTCCAGTGGTATGGGACACTGAGACTGGAGAGTAAGTAAAATATCAGATAAATCAGGGGTAACTCAACTAGAAGGTACTTGAAAGTGGTAAGATAATTATCAGTTTTTCTATTGATATATTGTATAGATATGTGTGATTGATCTATTATATTTTGAGGATTGGGAAGGAAAACAAGCTAATATGAAACCTTATCCTTTCAGATGGGAGATTCTAGCACACCCGAGCTGTCATCAGAGGGTTCAGAGATGGAAAGTCAGAGTTGGACTGCAAATAGTATGGACTGGGACTATGAATCCGATGAAACGGATCCAAAGTCTATCTTTAGTGGATCCAAAGGTAGTACCAAGGTGCTGAGAGTAGCAGAACGCAACAAGGAAAATACCATCAAAGATGCTGAAAGTGTTGTAAGGAATATGTCAAGGACCGAGGACCCGGAATACGCACCTGATGCTGAGGTGGAGTCCCCTGGGAGAATGTATTATGGGGGTATTTGGTGGAATTCAAGTTGGATTGAAGATATGGATCTATACGACGATAATGAATATTGGAGGTGCGGGGACGACAGTATAATGGAAGAGAATCCAGAAGAGGATCCCGAAGAAGAAGAGGATCCCGAGGAAGAAGACCCCGAAGAAGACCCCGAAGAAGACCCCGAGGAAGAGGATCCAGAAGAAGATCCAGAGGAAGGAGTCCAAAAGAGGGAAGCCTCAGCCGGGGATAGTATGGACAAAAGTTTTTCAGACTCTAACATCACTCCATGAAGTCGGGGAACTAGGACATAACATTTTGGGAGGATAAATATTTTGGACTTCCATGTTTAGGATATATATATATTTTTTTTTTGGGAAAGGGCCTTGTATTTTGTAATCGAATGTGTAGAAAGGACATATCTTAGTTGTGTGCTTGTATCTTTTGTATGAATATAAGCATTGCATGTAAATCTTGTAAACAAATCTTTTTGAAGTTATAATAGTAATAGCATTTTGTATATGAAACTTTCGTGTCTCAAAGAATTTTGTTGATAATCTGAATTGTTAAATTTTCTAGGTAGTAATGGATCTAAACTTTCCTCCGCCGAATACAAATTTTGAGGAGAACGCCCCACCCCACAGTACAGTTGGGAGTGTCCATCCTCCGACCCATCAGGAGATTTCAATGGATCGATGCAATACTGATCGGAGAGCCCCAGACCGGATGCCGGATTGGTTAATGCAGTTAACCACTGTAAACAATCCAAGAAGGGCTTTAGAGCAATTTCAAAAACTGAACCCTCCGCCATACAAAGGAGGAGCAGACCCAATTCAAGCAGAGGAGTGGCTTCGTCAAATTTGTAAAATACTAGATGTGATGGAATGCACTGAGGATCAAAGGGTATCATTTACTTCTTTTATGTTCCAAGGCGAGGCGGAACATTGGTGGGAAGTGGTGAAAACAGGAGCCAAGTCCCTAGGAGAAGAAATTTCTTGGAAATTCTTGGTCAAAAAGTTCAATGAGAAGTATATACCCGGAGTAGTGAGGGACAAGCTTGCAATGGAATTCCAAGAATTAAAGCAAAATCTATTGACGGTGAATCAATATGAAATCAAATTCACCCAACTATCAAGGTATGCTGGTAAGTTGGTGTCTGAAGAGGAAGACAGGACAAAAAGATTTGTACGAGGTCTGAGGCCCGAAATCAGGAGCCAACTAATTCCATTTCAACTTCAGATTTACAGTCAGGCGGTGGAGAAGGCTTTAGAAGTTGAAAGGGACCTGCAAGAAAACCAGGATATAAGAACCAGGGAGTTTCCATCTGCCAAACGCTTCCGATATCTCAGCACACCAAGAAGTGGATCCACCAACTTCAGGTTCGGAGGAGGAACTGGACCTTCGTCAGCATCAACTCCAAGAATGATGGCAGACTCGTGGGCCCGGAATGCAGGATCTTTTCAAGGCTCGCCACATGCATCTTATCCGCGTCAAAATTCCGCGGGAGGAACGTGGTGTCCTAGATGCAACCGCAATCATACAGGAAGCTGCCAGGTAAACAAACAGTGTTTTGCCTGAGGCCAGATGGGCCACATGAGGAGGGATTGTCCGACACTTCGAGGACCTACTGGTGCTATTAGAGGAACAGGCAGGCGGACCGCAGGCATCGCTCCGACAAATGGATTATCAGGAACTTTTCGGCGGTCTGGCAACACATTTCGACCAACCATGACGCAGGCTTCAGTGCAACAGCCCAGGGTTCAAGAAAAGATGAATGCTTTAACCCAACAAGAAGTCCGGGCGTCTAACTCAATGGTGGAAGGTACTATTTATTTATCTGGAGTAATCGCTCGAGCATTATTTGATTCTGGTGCCACACATTCGTTTATTTCCTCATCTTTTGCCTCAAAAATTAATAAGATACCCGAACCCTTGAGCTTTCAACTGGCGGTGTCCACCCCGGTAGGCACAACTTTGACTACTGATGTATGTTATAAGGGGTGTGAAATTATCATAGGAGAAATGAATACACTGGCAGACTTAATCAAACTAGGAGAGATGGAATATGACATCATCCTAGGAATGGATTGGTTATCAAAACACCATGCACATGTAGACTGCCATCAAAAGAAAATAATCTTCAAAATACCAGGGACCTCAGGATATGTGTTCGAAGGGACAAGGAATAAAATCAGCCTTCCTGTGATCTCAGCTTTAAAAGCCACCAAACTATTACGACATGGATGTCAAGGATTTTTGGCAACAGTATTAGCCAAGGAGAAAGAGGAAGTGAGAATAGAAGACATAACTGTTGTAAGAGAATATCCTGATGTGTTTCCTGAAGAATTGCCAGGCTTACCTCCGGACAGGGAAGTAGAATTCTCTATTGATCTGTTACCTGGAACAGGACCTATATCAAAAGCTCCCTATAGAATGGCACCAGCAGAAATGAAAGAATTAAAGGAACAATTAGAAGAATTATTAGGCCTGGGATTTATTCGGCCAAGTGTATCACCCTGGGGTGCTCCTGTATTATTTGTAAAGAAGAAGGATGGAAGTATGAGACTGTGCATAGATTACAGGGAGTTGAATAAAGTCACTATCAAGAATAGATACCCACTTCCGAGAATAGATGATCTTTTTGATCAGCTTCAAGGTGCAAGTGTATTTTTCAAAATGGATTTAAGATCTGGATACCACCAATTGAAAATCAAATCAGAGGATGTCCCTAAAACAGCCTTTAGAACCAGATATGGACATTATGAATTTCTGGTAATGCCATTTGGACTGACCAATGCCCCAGCCGCATTTATGGATCTAATGAATAGAATCTTTCAGCCATATTTGGATAAATTTGTGGTGGTATTCATTGATGACATTCTAGTCTATTCAAGAAACTCGGAAGAACACGAAGAGCATTTGAGAATAGTTTTGCAGTTATTGAGGGAAAGGCAACTTTATGCAAAATTCAAAAAGTGTGAGTTCTGGCTAGAAAAAGTTGGATTTCTTGGTCATATTATTACTAAAGAAGGAATATCTGTGGATCCAGCAAAGATAGAAGCAATTGAGAATTGGCCTAGACCTACCAATGTCTCCGAAGTACGGAGTTTCTTAGGACTGGCTGGGTATTATCGAAGGTTTGTAGAAGGATTTTCCAGAATTGCGGCCCCATTGTCACAATTGACCAAGAAAAATCTCAAATTTCATTGGGGGGAAAGTCAAGAGGATAGTTTTCAAGAATTGAAGAATAAGCTAACTTCGGCCCCAATCCTAGCCATGCCCTCTGGGACTGAAGGATATGTTATTTACAGTGATGCATCAAAGTCGGGGCTGGGTTGTGTATTAATGCAGCATGGAAGAGTAATTGCATATGCCTCCAGGCAACTTAAAAACCATGAGAAGAACTATCCCACCCATGACTTGGAACTGGCTGCAGTTATATTTGCTCTAAAAATTTGGCGACATTATTTATATGGTGTGTCATGTGATATATATACAGACCATAAGAGCCTGAAGTATATATTTACTCAAAAAGAATTGAATATGCGCCAAAGAAGATGGTTGGAACTAATGAAAGATTATGATTTGAATATTCACTATCACCCTGGGAAAGCCAATGTAGTAGCAGATGCGCTTAGCCGCAAATCAGAGGGATCTCTAGCTACACTATTAACTCAACAAGCCAATTTGTTAAAGGAGATAGAGAGGATGCAGATTGAGGTTCAACCAAAGGAAATCATTAATAGAGATAGTCAGATGAACCAGGTTAGAGTGGAATTTGATCTTTATGATAAGATCCATCAGGCACAACAAAATGATGAACAGTCAGTTAAGAACTTTGAGAAAGTGTTAAAGGGTGAAACACAAGACTTCATCATTGATAAAGGGTTTCTGAAGAAGGGAAACCGGGTATGTGTACCTTCCAACTTCGAACTCAAGGAACAAATTATGAGAGAAGCCCATTGCACTCCTTACACAGCTCATCCTGGGGCAACTAAATTGTATCAAGATCTGCGAACAAATTTTTGGTGGGAAGGGATGAAGGATGACATAGCAAGGTTCGTGCAGAAATGCCTAATATGTCAACAAGTTAAAGCAGAACATAAGAAGCCCCCGGGACTGCTAATGCCACTACAAGTTCCTGAATGGAAATGGAATCATATTACTATGGATTTTGTGTCAGGACTTTCCAAATCTCCTCGTGGACATGATGCTATATGGGTGATAGTTGACCGACTCACTAAGTCCGCACATTTCCTACCCATTCGGTTGGATTACTCAATGGACAAGTTAGCACAAATCTATCTTCAAGAGATAATTAGAATTCATGGAGTACCTGAAACCATTGTGTCAGACCGAGACCCTCGGTTCCAGTCCAGATTCTGGATCAGTTTAGCTAAAGCTCTGGGAACCAAGCTTCACCTTAGCACAACAGCGCACCCGCAAACTGATGGGCAGTCTGAAAGGACTATTCAAATCTTAGAAGATATGCTGAGATCTTGTACATTAGATTTTGGGGGCAATTGGGAGAAGCACCTATCATTAGTGGAGTTCGCATATAACAACAGTTACCAGTCCACTATAGGAATGCCACCCTTCGAAGCTTTATATGGAAGGAAGTGTCGATCACCCATTTGTTGGGAAGAAGTGGGAGATCGAAGATTACTGGGTCCAGACATGGTCCAAGAAACTACAGAAAAGATTCGGACAATAAGGAAAAGGATGAGGGCAGCTCAAAGCAGACAAAAAGCATATGCAGATCAATGCCGGAGACCCCTGGAATTTACGGGAGGAGACAAGGTTTTCCTGAAGATATCTCCGATGAAGGGGGTAGTGCGCATTGGCAAGAGAAGTAAGTTGGGACCTCGGTATGTTGGACCTTTTGAAGTATTGGAAAGGATTGGACCATTGGCCTATCGGTTAGCCTTACCTCCTGAGATGGAAAAAGTGCATAATGTGTTCATGTATCACAGTTAAGAAAATACATACCAGATCCCAACCATATCCTCAAATATTCACCACTACAAATTCAAGAAGACCTGTCCTATGCAGTGGAGCCGGTGCAAATTCTTGACCGTAAAGAGAAACAATTGAGAAACAAGGTGATTCCCTTAGTGAAAATTTTGTGGAGAAGTCAAAAGCTGGAAGAAATTACATGGGAACCGGAAGAAGAAATGCAAAGATCTCATCCGCAACTATTTCAAGGTATGTTAAGTTTCGGGACGAAACTCTTTTAAGGAGGGTAGTATTGTAACACCCGACTTAAATAAATCCGGATTAAAGTCTAAATGATTTTATTTAACCGGTGTAACAATCATGTTTTAACTTAATCCAAAATTTTTAGAGAATACTAGAAATAAATGTATATATATATATGTATATACATGCATTAGTATCCTCTTTAGTACTTTTTTTTAATACTAAGTATTGGTACTTATTTAGTAATGGTATAATACTTGAGAGTATAAATACCTAAATCATAATACCATACCTAAATACATTATTGTTTTTAATAATTAATTTGAGTGGTGTGGTGGCAAATTTATAGCAAGAGAGAGTTTGAGGTGGGAGTTAATTAGGGCATCTTGGAAATTGGGGGTGTGTGTTGTCAAGCATTAGTAAATTAGGTGAGAATTAAACTAATTAGGAAAAAGGCTAAATCCCCAAATTACTTTAACTCCTTCCCCAAATTTTTCAACTTCTTCTTCTTCTCTGTTGACTGTGAACGAAGAACCCAAACCTCCCTCTCTCTCTCCTTTGAAACCAGGATCTCTCTCTCTCTCTCTCTCTCTCTCTCCCTCCCTCTCCCCCCACCCCTTTGCCTTCCACCCCAGCCGCGCCAGAAGGAGGCAACGGCCAGGGCGGCTCCGCGGCAAGTGGCGCGCGCGGACGACGGCGGGGCGCGGCGGCCTGCGGAGCGCGCGGCGGCGCTGGAGGGAGGTGCGGGCGGCGCTGGTAGGGGAGGGGACGCACGGGCAGCCCTAGGGGAGGCGCGGCAGCGACGCGCCAAGGAGAGGAGGGGGGTTTTTCGAAGAGGAATTTCGGGAAATCCACGGTCGGATTCGGGTTTCTTCGAGCCAAGAATTTGGGGAAAAAACAGAAGATTTTTGAAGGTAAAAACCCTAAAAAAAAAAATTCTTAAATAAAGTTATATTTTTTTATCATTGTTTAACTTAGGAATTTATTGATTTTAGGGCTTGATTCGGCGGGTGATACCAACGGAGTTCTTCGTGTAGGCAATCGTCAAACAATGTGAGTAGACTAAAAGTTTTATTTAGTGTAAAATCTAAAGTTCATAATTTGGGATAAATTAAAGATTTGATAGATAAAAATTGGAATTAAATTTGTATGTAAATTGATAAATATAATGAAAAGAAATAAAAGGTGTCATGTTGTGGAATTAAAGAAAAGAAGGAGAAATCATAGCATGTATGAATTAGAGACTATTCTCCCATAAGATGTGCGATACCTAGATTAGTTTCATATTAGTATATTGAGTAATTTGAGATAAAGTTCGCATTGGCTATTGACTATGTGAATTAACATAAAACGGGAAATGGTTTAGATTGCACATAATGGGAACGGCACGAAGTCTTATGTGTCATGTATATGCTTATACCGTTATTATAGCTAGAGATATGTTGATAAATATGTATGTACTCGACGTGTAAATATTTGGGTGTGGTGACACTTTCTTTATAAAAGAATAAATTGAGTACATTAAGGGGTTTATATATCTACATTAATGTTAACTCCTTCAAGCGGATGGCTTGACTATGTTTCGTAGTATATGAAGTATTTATGTGAAATTGTATGTTAAGCTGAATGTGTTATACATTGTTATATTATTGGAGGAAGGGGCCGTGTGAGAACCGGCAGGAGGGGGAAGACGGTGAAATTTGCATTATGTCATATATGTATATATTATTGGAGGAAGGGGCCGAGCGAGAACCGGTAGGTGGGGGAAGACGGTGATAACTTTATTTTTAGTAATTGTGTATGTTTATATGTTACCTGGAGGAAGGGGCCGAGCGCGAACCGGTAGGAGGGGGAAGACGGCGAAAATCATATTATGTGTATGCATATGTATATATATATTACTTGGAGGAAGGGGCCGAGCGAGAACCGGCAGAAGGGGAAAGACGGTGACAACTAAATTTATTTCTAATATGTGTTAAAGTATGATAGTGATAAACTTTATTAAATTTTTCATGGTAGTTGAGACATCTAACTTAAAAAAAAATGGGGGTATGCAATAGCACAGTGGAAACCCACTCAATCAATTTCCGGACCAACTTAAATCCAATTGGCATATGGAATTAGATTAGTAGATTTTAGATGGTTTACTCACTGAGCTTTCAAGCTCATGTCTATTCATGTTGTAAATTTCAGGTTTGGACAAGGGTAAGAAGCCAATGTAGGTTCTAACATCCTATGGACATGGAGTGATCGACCCCTCTTATATCATGCTTGTGTTTAATATTCACTTCATATTGTGTTTACTTTTGAAATGGCCTATTGTATCTATATAATGGGAACTTGATGTATGAAAAGTAATTTTGGGTGTTGGGAATGTAAGTATAATTCTATGTATGTTTTTTTTTTTTTTGAATATAAACTTGGTAAGTAACTTTGATATCATGTATGGGAGGACTTGGACAATGTTATGGTAAGTATGATGTATTATGGGAAAGGACATTGTAACTCTTTTGGTGTTTGATGGATAAATGCAAGATTATGTAAGAAGATTTTACTTTAATTATGTTGATAAGTAGGCAAAGTGTGCCGAAATGCTTTATTGGAAGTGTTGTGTCCATTGTGGACTCTATCTGTTGTGGTGTAGTATGGAATGGTCTATATTTTAGGGGAGGTGCTGCCGAAATTTCGAATAAATATTAATGGATTAGTTCAATATTATAAGAAATTACTGGGACCGTTACATGATCGGGTCATAATTCATAAGGAATTCCAGTCAGGATAGAAAGTCCTCTTCTACAATTCCCGGTTACATCTCTTTACGGGAAAACTAAAATCCCGTTGGATCGGTCCTTACATTGTTTATAAGGTGCACCCACATGGTGCAGTTGAGATTCACAGTAGCACGGATGTACCACTTTTCAAGTGAATGGCCAACGATTAAAGCCATACCGTGAGTATCTGAGCCCAAAAGTGGAGGAAATCCTTCTGGAAGATTCTTTTTATCAGGATTGATCTCTATACACGCTAGGAATCTATTTTTGTATTATAATTTTTGTGTTTTTTCTCTTAACTAGGCAATGATGGATGACATCCACTCGTCCTCATCAGGTACTATTTACCCTTCACATTCTTACATTTATATCATGTTATGCATTCATTCATACATTGAAGGAAATGCAAGAGATAAATGTGGGGGACGGTTCTAACATAGGCTTTCTTTTAGGTTTTCTTCAAATAAAAAAATACAAAAAAAAACCTTTTCAAATACAAGAGAAAACTTTTAAAAAGAAAAAATAATACTTTGATGTATTTTTGCAAAAAATTAAGTTAATTTTAAGGAAGAAGAGAATTATAATTAGGATTTCTTATACTTGGTTGAGTAAGAGTATTTGTTGGATTTCTAGGATTAAAAAGAAAATTTGAAAAAGTAATTCAGTCTTGATTTTTATCTTGATGAAATATGCATATACACTTACACACTCAGGGTTCAAAAACAAAGATTCTCATGTCTTATAAAAAAAAACGAAAGAAAGAATTTTTTTTACATATAATAAGAATCCTTTGATTAAGCTGGGTTTTTGTACCTCATAAAGAATAATTATTCACGCCTAAAAGTGGTTCATATCATCAAATAAAATCCTTAATTTTGTGGCATTGTTTTCTCGAGTTCTAAGTTCTTGGGGTGTTTTCTCAACTGGTGCCCTAAAACTGTCTGGTTTGAATGTCATGACTAAGGCTCGTTACATGGGCAAATTAGAAAGACTAAGAAAACTAAGAAATATTACCACCAATATATACATAAATAAGGTATAAGAGTTATAGTTGAAGAACCCTTAGTCAGAATATTAACGGTCACAAGATGCATATGACTTAGGCTAAAATAATAGACTAGATGAGAATACAATTTTATATCAAATATTGATTGATGACAAATCTTTGAATAGAGACTAAGTATAGGAATGGATAGTTTGGTACTCCTATAACTTATAAATTGCTTAATTCTTATAAAAACACTTCAAATATTTTTTCTTCTTTTCAAAATGTATTTTTGAAAATACTAACAATTTATTTCTTTTCTTTATGAATTTTGTGGGTGTAATCCACTGAAAACCATCTGGAACTACAACTCCTCCTCTAGGGATAGCCTAGAGATTTAAAGACTTGTTGCACATACTAAGTGCAATCGTGTGATCTGCGAAAGTGGTCTAATAAAACCTTAGGTTTAGTTTTTGTTTTTCTCGAGGACGAGTAAAAGATAAGTGTGGGTCGTGTTTGGAAACATATATTGCATAATTATTATTGCATTCCTACATTCATTCTGTAATAATTCCTACAACTTACTTGTCTTAATGTCCTAATCCATGCAGGATACAATAGAGAGAAAATAAGAATGAACCCTATCCAAACAAGTCCAAAAGTTCAAATAAGATTGGGATCAACTAAAATTCAAAGGATCTAAAAGCATCTTATCTGAAAACCGGATATATCAGATAAGATAATATCATCAAAATGCAAAAGAAAAACAGATTTTTTGAAGACTCAATCAGTTTCATTGAAAATAAATGGATAGAGAGAAGATCAACGTATGAGATGAAGCAACCATAATTGGAGATAAGGAGGAAATCCAAGTAAATTAGGAGTTCTAAATCAATTTAGACTTAGATTCAAACTGTATATTTTTTAGTATTTTAATTATAACATTTGCTACCGAAACTCAAATTTGATAATTAAAGATGATCGAGAAAGAAGACTTAAAGGGCTACAATTCATATATTGACCACTGTTTCTAATTCTATTCATTTTCTGCAATCAAACGCCAATAAACTGTAGATCAGCATTGAATTTCTACATAAAATTCTTGATAGATCAAATCAAGTTTGGAGATAAGGAAAGGATTCAAATTCAGAAATAGCTTGCTCCTCAAGTCAAGAGATACAATATTATTTTAATATCCAAAGTTCAAATTCAAGTTTGAAGATATATCTCTTGATGGTTGCACAACTTCTATTAGGAGTTTATCCACTACTTCTACTATAAATAGAGAGTTAGAACATATGAAAATCTCATCTCTCATCTCACAGGTGAGGTTGTAATTGTTGAATTGAGGGGAAAATTATAGGTTATAATGCAAATTTGTGATCAAGAGCTTTATAACGTTTCTTTAATAAAAATCAGCATTCTTCAATACAGATCATGTAGCGTTTCAGTGTAAGTTTTCTTTACTTCTTTTTTTATTTTTGTGATGCAAATTTTCTTCTTTTTTTTTTTTTTGCATGTTTTATGAATTCATCAACAATCTCATACATGCTTACTCTTATTTTCTTTTCTTAATTTTTTTGTCTTCAACATAGATCGGAGGAGGAAGACATTAAAGCTACATCAAGGAATGAGTCACCGGGTTTCATCTTCCTCTTCCCTTCATCCAATCTCTTAATTTCTTTTTCATAATCTTAGTTATTTAATCTTCGTAGAATGTTAGTATTCTTTTTTTTATTTTTCTTTTGTTTTCTTCTTATTTTAATGCTTAAAGATCTTTAATTTTTTAAATAAAATTTCAACCTTCATTTAAGAATTTCTCAACTAGATTAAGATAAAAGTTAGGATTTTAACAACTAGGATTTAACAAGTCTCTGTGAATTCAACCCCTACCACTGCACAATTTTGTTAAAAAGATTCTAGCAAGTTTAGGTTTTCATAACTTGCATGTGGTTTAACAACGATGAATTTCTTCATGAAGTTCGAATCACGAACAGGAGTGAAAGAACTGAAAGAGGAGAGAGAATAATAGAAAGAAGAGAGATCGGGGAGATAATTAAAGAGATAAAAAGGTGGGAAAGTGAGAAAGAGTGAGTATGTGTGCTGGAAAGGAAAGAATAAAAGAAAACAAAAAAGAGAAAAAGAAAGGGGAGAAAAGAAAAGAGAAGCAGGAGAGAGAAGAAAGGAGGGGGTCGGCCGGCGGCCAGGGGACGGCGCCGACGGTGGGAGGGATGGCGCGGCCAAATGGGGCCCCTGTGGTGGCTGGGCCTAGGTGGAGGAGTGGGGGAGCAGTGTTGTTGATGTTGATGTTGAAGGTGGTAGTAAAGTTGTCGGTGGTGATGATTTTTGGGGTGTTTGTGAGATGGATTCGGTGGTGGAAGTGGAGGAAAGTAGGGAGGAGAGGGTGATGGTGTCAGATTATGGAGGTGGAATGGGTGGTGGATTTGGGTTTAATTTTGAAGATGAAGAGGAAGGGGGAAGTGATGGGTTATGATGATATTGGAGAGGGTGGAGTGTTGATTGAAGAGGAGGGAGGTGGAGAAGAGAAGAGGAGGTTTCGGGGAGGTGGCACCGGCCAAGGGAGGGGGACGACGACGCAATGGTGGTGCTGGCGGCGGTGATCAAGGGGAGGAGGAGAGGAGGAGTTGGTGGGAGAGTGTGAGAGAGAAATGGAGAGGGAGAAAAAGGAGAGAGACATGCGAGAAAGAGATAGAGGAAAATAGGGGAAAGAGAGGGAGAGGTACAACGGAGATGGCCTATTGTTATCGTTAGCAGGGGATGGGGGAGGCAGGGAGCGGTGGGGAAGAAAGAAAAAGAAAAAGGAAAAAAAAGAAGAAAAAAGAAAGAAGGGAAACAAAAAATTGAGAAAGGAAAAAGAAAAAAAATGGAGAAAAATAAACAAATAAACATATTATTAAATAATAAATTTAGTAGAGTAAAATAAGTAAAATAAGTAGATAAGTGGATAAGGAAAAAGTAAGAAAAGATAAGAAGAGAAAAATAGTATTATTATTTAAATCGGATAAAAATTGACTGTTTCAGAAATATTCCCAAAAAATCTCAAAAATAAAAAATATTATTTTAAAGTACATGGTGAAATCGGTTTCAAAAAAATTTATCTGATTTTCAAATTTAAAATCCTTAAATCAACCGACAATACCAGTTGACACCAAATCCGGTCGAATTTTGATAAATTTAGAAAAATCTAAAAAATGCATTTAGATGAAAAATGAGATTTAAAGAAGTAATGCAAAAGCCGTTTCTTGAAATGCAGTTCCGTTCGAAAACTAAAAATCCGGGAATCGGTCAGCGATACCGATCGACACGGGTTTTGAAGATTTTGCAAATTAATTCGGAAAAAATCAAGAAAATCATGAAAAATCTAAAATGTTGGAAAACAGTATTTGAAACTGAAATCGGTCAAATCGGACTATCAGAAAGGTCAAATCAAACAGTACGCTGGTATCGGTCCTTGGTTCAGACTCGAGCTGACTTTAAGTCCAGAAATTCGGATCCAATACAAAACAATCACGTAAATAAACACAAAGCAAAAATATATACAGGGAGAAAATAAAAGTATGTTCAAAAATCATAATGCGTATCTAAGTATGTATTCTGAGAACGGGGTGTTACAGAAGGTGGAACACTTCGTAGTGGGCCTGCGTTGTGAGGATCGAGACTCCCGACCTGCAAAGTTCTTTCGCCAAAGTTCTCATCTGAATGAATGACTTAGGCTGAAATGATCTTCATGGAGGCACTCGGGTTTTCTCCTCGATCATCACTGAAGTGGTCTCCGGAAAGTACTCGAGCTTACTGTTTCGCTCGGGACATTTATGATGAGGCGAGACACGTGTCGCGATTCAGATGAAAATCAGAATCGGACTGCTACACTTGTGTGATGAAAAAGATCAGTCATAATTAAGCTTTGAAATTCGCGGATTCAAGGTGACTGTTGAAAAGAAAAAAAAAATAAGGAAAAAAAATTTAAAAGTATTCTCCCAATCATAATATACTGCCATGCTCTTAATCATAGCGCAAACAATAAACTCTAGCAACTTAGCTCACTGAAGAATCATCCGAGACAAAATCCAATTAATTTAATGTTCGATACACTTGTATTTGCTACCAATCAAACGGAGACACTTGTCTAAATACTTTATTTATTGGAAAGAGAACAAAATAAGATCTTACGAGAATCGCGGGTCCGCATCTTGTTGCACAAAAATTCAACCCGACGCGACCCGACCCGACCCGGTTACAGTGCCAATGACCATGAAGCACTCACCTCATTTGGCAAATCAAAAATCTGAGAAGGTGGCCCAAAACTGGTAATGTTTCTAGATATGCCATCTCAGATTTTTATATATAGTATCTTCAGTCCATGTCAACATGAAACAACTGGTCACATGATTATTATAATATAAGAAAAGAGTAGGGGGGAATCTTTAAGGGAGAAAACCATAAAAAAAGGAAAAACAAATATTTGGTCTATTTTATTAAAATAAAATGATTCCTTTGTTTATTCCAAAGCACTTTGATTAGCCAATTAGTTAACCAAAGAACGCCTCTTATACAAGACGATTACTCTTCCAATCAATTGCGTGCGTGTGGCCGCAGAATTCTGCGGGCGAGAAAGGTGTCTGATCTGTTCAGATGAGAGCAAAGCGGTCTTCACTGTTCATGTTGCACACCAGAGACGGACTGAGAACTGAACTTTTTCTCTGCTCGTATGCGAGGTGTTCTGATAAAATTTTATTTCAGATCCTCACTGATGCATAACATGTACTCATTAGTGATCTTTAGCCACCTCTCTGTAATTTTAAATCCATTGTTCTCTATTAATATAATCTCAAGGCATGCCCCTCCTTAAACTAATACCTTGCTAATATTTTAAGAGGGCATAGGAAAAGGAATCCCATTGCTTGCATCAATATAATAATACAAAGAGCCCACATTAAACAAAAGTTGATAGATTATATAATAAACACATCAAACTTTATTTTATAGCCCTATTATATTGACCTCACTACAATAATGAATTGTTTATTAGTGTGTAGCTTGCATACAATATTGGCTTGTTCAAAGTTGTTTGTAATAAATTATTATTAGTATTGTTATTAACATATATTTCAAAGTTTATTGTCTCATTATCTTTTGTTATTGATTAAGATAAGGATCACAAGACCCAAACTTTTTGATATGGACAAGGGGGTGAATGGCATGTGTCCCTTTTATTTTATATTTTATTTCTTTGAGGTGCCATCAAGATCAGGGTCCACGTGGACTAGGGTTTGCCCTAGCACCAACTTAAAGATGATTACAAGTTCAAAAAAGGGGAGAATTAGCTGGACCCCAAATGGGGGCAACTGGATATTAAATTAGGGCATCACACAATTGGCCTTATATATATATATTTTTTTTCTTACAAATTTATTAATGTAATGTGCTTAGTGTGCCATCACACAATTTGTTTTATATTTTTCTTCTTGTACATTTATTGATGTAATGTGCCATCATGGAATTTAAAATTTAGATTTCTTTCATTATTTTATGCTTATTTTATGATTGATTTTTTTTTTTTTTGGTTTTTGGGTGATGAGGGGTGATCAACACTACTAATTGTCTCTTCTAACTGAGACAAGACTTAATTTTTCAAATTACCAAGTAGTGTGTTTGAGAACCTATTTATCTTATTAAACTTGTTGCATTTATAGTATGAGTTATCAAACCTAACACTCTCTTTTAATTCAGTAATCAAGACTAAGGATGCTGTATAATCTATTAATTTTTGTTGAGATGCATGGTTAATTCTTTCGTCTGACCTTTCTTTCGTTTGGAAACATTGTCTTCATTTACTTTACTAACTCTAGTCCAAGAGAAGATGAAGAGTCTTGAATCTCATCTCATTTTCATAGCTATGATTTGAAACTCTCGACACATTTTTCATGTTAATATCCCATCCACGGGGAAATACTTAAACTCTCGTAACACAGTGCCAATTGTGGGAAATTTAACTGGATTTAAGACATGTAACAAATATAAATCTTTAAAATCTAATAAACTATTTGTCTTAAGCATGCAACTAAAGTACAAAATTAAAAGAAAATAAAAGGTTACGTAGTCGTGCAGATAAAAGAAAGATGACCGGTCACTCGTCCGGACCTTAAAATCATCTCCTTTCCTAGCGGTAAAAACTTTCCTGCTTGTACACTAGTGCCCAATTCAGGACAATGAGTCAGGTCTTTACTCAGACGGAGATTTGTTGCCTGTAAGTGAAAAACAACGTTGCGAAAGCACCAAAACCCGATCGCAAGAACACAGTTTTTTTAACATAATATATGTAAGAAATTTGTGGGAGAAAGATAGCAGATCGATTTCTATTTCATGTAAAAGATACGTACAGAGATATGATATTTATAACCCTCTGCCAATCTTTCGGTTTGCAACAGCCTGAGAGAATCTGTGATCGTGCGCGAGTGGTTAAAACGTGCAGATCCGATTTTCTTTGAACGGGTTCAACTCTACGCGAAAATCTCAACAGAATTTAAAAATAAAATTTAAATAAAAATCTAAAAAAACAACAACCCTGAATCGAACTGCATTCGTGTCCACAGGTTGTGAGTAGCGCGCGACCACCTGAACCCGAACCCAGCCCAGTTCGGCGCGCGCGTGCGTGAGGATGTGGCTCATGACCCAATATTCAATACAACAGGCATGAAAAGAGTTAATATATATACTACTCAACCTCACATCTCTTATTCAATGTGAGAATAAACTCAAAGACAAATAAGAGAGAAACTCAAGTTTTCCTTCCAAACTTAAAACACATCCAACATCAATATGAATAACATTATCTTTCAAAATTTTGAAAAGTTGATCTTTCCTATATCCGTAGTCATCTCTTCTTTTGCCTTTTACACAAGGGGTTCCCACTAATTAGTGTCATATTTTGCAATTTAAGAAGATGAAATTTAGTCTTAAAAATAAACAAAAGTTAGTTTGCGTGGAGCTAAAATTAATAGAAGGGTTGACGACGAGCCTCCTTCATGAGACTTATGAAATCTAATGACCTTGGGAAAGGACTTACTACTGCGGGGTTGTTTGGTTGCAAGGAAGTGGGCGGAAGTAAGGAAATAGGGAAGTATAATTGCTCACTTTCCTATCTATTCAATACCGGAAAAAGAAAATAAGAAAACCTCTTTTCCTTTTATCTTTTATCTTTTACACAACCATTTCCTCACTTTCAAAGTGCTACAGTTAATTTTGTGGTCATGTAAATCTCATTTGTAATAAATTATAGTACAAAACAGTTAATTTTTTGACCATGTAAATCTCACTTGCATTCTAATTACAATCTATTTTTTATTTTTCTTAATTAATTTTTATTTTAATATTATTTTACGGTCAACTTTGTGGTCAACTTTTCCACTTCCACTTTCACATTACCATACAAACACCGGAAAAGACAAAATATTTTCCAAACCACACTTCCCAATAACATCCAAACACCGGAAAACTTACTAACAAATTCCCAAACTTCAAAGGGAATTATTACTACTTCCTCAATTCCTCACTTCTTCACTTCCACCCTTAACCAAACAGGCCGCAATGAAGGAAAAAAAAAGCAATAAAAAACTTAGGATAAATAAAACTTATAAGAAACTTATTCTTATTCTTCAGTACTAAAAGCAAGTGAAAAAAAAAGGTTAAAGAAAATTGGAACTTTTTGTGTAAAAAAATAAATAAAAAAGAGAGTAATTCATGTTTTTTTCCCCCACTTTTTTTGAGAAACCAGAGATGAACGAAGAAGCAAGACAGAGTCCTTAACTGTGATCCACTGACCACCAACAGACAAGATACACGAACCTGTTTTTCATTCCTCCTGGTGGTCCCCACCGCGGTCCCCCCCGATAAATATTATACACACTGGTGGACCACACAGAAAGGAGAATCTGTCCCATTGGGCCCCACAATCCCGGGTCCTTTTTGCGCTTTCCAGTCCACCAACCCGCCTCCTCTGTCTGAATCCGAGCACAAACTCAAATCTCCTGTACTCTTCCGCACTCCTCTCTCTGCCCCGGCTCTCTCTCAATAAAAATCTCACCTTTAATGGCGAAATCCGCAGCGAAAGCCCTCTCCTTTTGGCCCTACCCCGCACACGCCGTCTCCCTCGCCGCCCTCCTCTCCTCCTCCTTCCTCAATCGCGACCCCCGCCCTCCGCCACAACTACTTCGCCGGAAAGATCATCAGGCGACAGCCCGCCGACCCGACTCGCCCCCTCACTCAAGTATTCGCCGTCGAAGTGATGCATCCTCTCCGTCGGCGAGGGCGTCGGAGATGATAGGCTGGTAGCGGTGGCGCTTTCTCGGCGGCATCTCAACCTGCAATTGAAGAAAGAAGAGCAAGGAGAACAGGCACACCAAAGAATCAGAGGTTTTGGGAAGAAGAAGAACTTTTATTGATGAAGAATTGAACTCAGCAGAGTTCAGCTACACTCAAGGCTCTCGAGCTCGTGTAGTTCCCAAATTAGGGCAAATGACCAGATGAGCGCGATATCAAAGACCTTCCCCCTTATATCCTTCTTCTGCTAGCGGGTCTGGGCCGAACCAGGACTGGCCTATACAATGGGTCCAAACCCGGCCCATTACACTCAAGGAAAAAAGGAAACGGATGGCTCAGATTACATCATCGCCAGTAAAATCAAAAGAAGAAGAAGAAGATGGCACTAGCCGTTACAATCAAAATACAGAGAAGGGAGAGGGAGTTCAGAAGGCTTAATCATCATCACTCACCTCCAGGTTGCCGTTTATCAGAGAACACTGAAGTAACAGGAAGCCCATAAAGTAGACGAACTTACCAGGAACCCAATCAAAGATCTCAGAACATGGTCATCATTGATCTATGGATGCACAGGGACTGATCTATGGATGCACAGGGGATACAACAGAGGCTCAGCAGCACAGAAGACTCATCAAGAGAAACAATAAGAGCTCAGGATCTCATCATTGCTCCCCCCTCAAAATCGACCTTGCCTCAAGGTCGAAGGCTGGAAATCTTTTTACCAATTCCCAATAATTTTCCCAGGAAGCATCATCCACAGGCAACTGTTTCCACTTGACCAGAACTTCTGATACTGCTTTTCCCAGTCTGTTCACCATCCTCCTTTCCAAAATGACCTCTGGTTCCTTGATTACTTCAATATTATGAGATGGCACCTGATTTTGAACTTTTATCAAATTCCCCAGCTTCTTCTTTAACTGTGAAACATGGAACACAGGATGGATCCTAGCTTCAGTAGGCAATTCCAGTTTATAAGCAACTGAACCAATCTTTTGTAGGATCCTGTAAGGGCCATAAAATAGGGGAGATAATTTTTGGGACCTTTTACCACCCACAGAGATTTGTCTATAGGGTTGCAACCTCAAAAACACCAAGTCTCCAATATCAAAAGACCTTTCAGTTCTATGAGAATCAGCATACTTCTTCATTCTGTTTTGAGCTTTAGCCAAATTATCTTTCAACAGCTGTAAGGTAGCATCTCTGTCCATCAATGCATCTTCTACAACCTGCAACTGGGCAGTCTTAGGGATGTAAGAAGAAATTGTTGGTGGAAGCTTACCATACAAGGCTTGATAGGGTGTCATTCTAGTGGCTGAATGCCAATTAGTGTTATACCAGAACTGAGCCCAAGGTAACCACTTGCACCACTCCTGGGGCTTATGGGAACAGAAACATCTTAGATAAGTTTTCAAACACCTATTAACCACTTCTGTCTGCCCATCAGTTTGAGGGTGGAAAGAAGTGCTGAACAAAAGTTGAGTGCCTTGCAATGACCACAGCTCTTTCCAGAATTCACTGGTAAAGACTGTGTCTCTATCAGACACTATACTCAAAGGCAACCCATACAAACTGTAAATATGCTCAATGAAGGTGGCAGCTAATGTTTTAGCTGTATAAGGATGTGAAAGAGGTATAAAATGAGCAAATTTGGTTAGCCTGTCAACAATAACAAAAATAACAGACTTTCCCCAACTCTTAGGTAGTCCCTCAATGAAATCCATTGAGATGTCTTCCCATACTTGACCAGGAATGGGGAGGGGTTGTAGAAACCCTGCAGGCCTGGTTGTTTCATATTTAGACCTTTGACAAACATCACATTCCCTGATGTACTTTTTTATACTGTTTTTCATTCCAGGCCAATATACCACTCTTTTCAGCCTTTGATATGTTTTTTCATATCCTGAATGACCACCCACTGGAGTATCATGATGCTCAGATATCAATAAAGGAATGACAGAGGTTGAAGGACTAACCAAAATCCTGCCTTTATAATAGAAAAGTCCATTCTTTTTCTGATACTTGGCAGTATCCAAAGATCCCTCATTCCATTTTCTGTCCAATTCAGAAAAATAAGCATCAGTATCAACCAGTTTCTTAACTAATTCCACCCAATCAGATTCTATAACTGAAATTTCCATCAGTGCAGGACCCCCAATAGTTTCAGTTCTCCTGGAAAGACTGTCTGCAGCTAAATTCTCCCTGCCTTTCTTATACTCCACTCTAAATCTATAATTACACAACTTCAATAACCAGGTATGTTGTGCTTCAGTGTAAAGCCTTTGCTCCAACAAATACTTCAGGGGCTTGTGATCAGTCTTAATAACAAATTCCATTCCTAAGAGATATTGCCTCCATTTTTTGGTAGCCAATAATAGACCCAACATCTCCCTTTCATAAGCAGAAGCAAGTTTTCCAGGATTCTTCAACTCCTGACTAATATAGGCTATGGGGTGATTATTCTGCATCAGAACTGCCCCAATTCTAGTAGCAGAAGCATCACATTCTATTATAAAAGGAGAAGAATAGTTGGGTAGAGCTAATACTGGAGGACTGGTAAGAGCAGATTTCAGAGTATCAAATGCTACCTGAGTGGCTTCAGTCCAACAGAAGGCCTGCTTCTTGGTAAGAGCAGTGAGAGGTGCAGCTAGGGTACTATACCCCTTAATAAATTTTCTGTAATACCCAGTTAGTCCCAAAAATCCCCTCAATGCCTTTAATGTTTTTGGCACTGGCCATTCTATTACAGCCTTAATTTTGTTCATATCCACAGCTACTCCCTCTGCAGAGACCACATGCCCTAAATAGGCAACTTCTGATACCCCAAACTGGCACTTACTTCTCTTAGCAAAGAGTTGATTAACTTTTAGAACTTCAAACACTATCCTCACATGTTCCAGATGTTCCTGCAAACTGTGACTGTAGATGAGAATATCATCAAAGAAGATCAAGACAAATTTCCTAAGGTAAGGTTTAAACAGTTCATTCATTAATGCTTGGAATGTTGCAGGGGCATTAGTTAATCCAAAAGGCATCACCAAGTATTCAAAATGTCCTGAATGAGTTTTGAATGCTGTTTTAGGAATATCCTCTTCTCTCATTCTAATTTGATGATACCCACTTCTTAAATCCAATTTGGAGAAAATATTGGATCCATGCAACTCATCTAACAGTTCATCAATCAGAGGAATAGGATACTTATCCTTAATTGTTTTCTGATTTAAAGCTCTATAATCCACACACAACCTCCATGTACCATCAGCTTTTTTAACCAACACCACTGGTGATGCATAGGGACTTCTACTATTCCTAATAATTCCAGAATCCAACATTTCATCCACCATTTTTCTATCACATTTTTTTGTTCCCATGGATGTCTGTAGGGTCTTAGGTTGACAGGTTCAGTACCAGGAATCAGGGTTATCTGGTGGTCATGGCTCCTCTTAGGAGGAAGGCCAAGTACCTCCTTAAACAGCACATCATATTCCTGACACAATGCTTGCAGCTGTTTACTGCATTCTTCCACAGGTTGGGATTCTTCTTTCTGACAAACATACAACACCCAACCTTTAGTAGATTGATAGAGCGTCTTTTCCATCACTCTGGCTGAGACTATTTCCATCTCATTAGGTAGCACCCCCTGCAGCTCCCAGGAATGATTATGCATTGTGATTTTTACCCTCCTCTTTTTGAAGTTCATAGTCAATTCATCCAGTGTTTGCAACCAGTCTACCCCCAAGACCATTTGACATCCTCCTATAGGTAATACATGGAAGTCAGTGATAATCTCTAAGCCCTGACATTTAAAACATACTGACTTGCAAACTCCTTCACTTTGTAATTTATCATCCCCTGCTATAGTGACACTGAATGATGTATCTTGGTTAACTGTAAGCCCTGTTCTTTGCACCACTTTAGGATCAATAAAGTTGTGAGTAGACCCTGTGTCCAACAGGACATTCACAGGCTTCCTATTGATTTGTCCAAATAATCTGATGGTGGTAGGGGATGAGCTTCCTTCCATGGCATGAAATGACAATTCAGGTAAGTTTTTTTTTTCCACTGTCTCCTTAGGTCTTAACATAATCTCCTCCCCTTGTTCATCTTCAGAATCTTCACATTCAATTAACATCAAACTTTTCCCTGACATCTATGTCCTGGTGCATAAGCTTCATCACATTTGAAACACAGCCCTTTCTTCCTGTATTCTTCAACCTGAACTGGAGATAATCTCCTCACTGGTGCTGTAGTAGTACCCTTTACAGCAGCTGGAGAAGATGGATTCCTAGTTCCCACAGGATTATTCAGAGGACCCTTAAAAGGAACAGCTCTATACTGCTTCCTTTCAGCTACTGCAATGCTCTCCCTAGCCACTGCACTACGGTAAGCTGCCACCATAGACATAGGTTTATCCAGCTTAACCTTACCTCTCAATTCTTCCCTTAATCCTGATAAGAATAGACTGATTAAATTTTTCTCAGTCTCATCAATTAAGTGAGCTAACCTGATAAAAGCTTTATGATAATCCTGTACTGAGCCTGTTTGTTTCAGATTGGCTAATGCAGAAAGAGGATCATCAAGATCATCGGGCCCATACTGTAGAATCATTTCATCATAGAACTCTGGCCAAGTAACTGCCCCACCCTTTTGTTTCTCTAGCCACCTCCACCACAACAGGGCTTCTCCTTGCAAATAGAAAACACAGAACTCAACCCTATCTTCAACTGGAGTACGGTGGATGGTGAAGACATGCTCTAATTGATACAACCAATTCAATATATCACCATCCCCTTTAAATATAGGAATCTCTACCTTCGGATTCTTGGGCAGAGGAAGCTTACTTACTGTAGAAAAAGATGACTGAGCTTTTGGATTTCTTTTCAAGAAACCATCAGATCTTCCACCCCCCACCGACGACTGTTTCAATTGAACGGAAGGAGATGGCATACCTCTTGGGCTACCCTTAGGTATTTCACCATAAGAGACTGCACCTCTTCCTATTTCCTCTGGCCCCTTAATTCCACCTCGAGTTTCGTGGAACAATCGGGCCATCATCCCAACCAACTCCTCATGTCTGAGGTCCATCTTGTCTTCAAGAGATCTGAATCTATCATCAACCGATCTCAACTTGTCCTCTACTCTTTCCTCAAGCATACGACTTCTTAAAGCTGTTCTTTCATCAATAGCTCGAAATCTAAACTCACCTGGATCTTCTCCTGGAAGAATTGATCCCTTGTCGTTCTTGCCTTCTTGATCATCTACTTTCTTGGAATTCCAAGCTTCGTTGAAAGAGACTGATCCTCTAGGCTCCGTCTTCGGCGTTACATCATCAGCTTCACCACCGTGATCATCAGGGTACCCTGGGATCGTCGGCTCTGATACCATTGATGCATCCTCTCCGTCGGCGAGGGCGTCGGAGATGATAGGCTGGTAGCGGTGGCGGTTTCTCGGCGGCATCTCAACCTGCAATTGAAGAAAGAAGAGCAAGGAGAACAGGCACACCAAAGAATCAGAGGTTTTGGGAAGAAGAAGAATTTTTATTGATGAAGAATTGAACTCAGCAGAGTTCAGCTACACTCAAGGCTCTCGAGCTCGTGTAGTTCCCAAATTAGGGCAAATGACCAGATGAGCCCGATATCAAAGACCTTCCCCTTATATCCTTCTTCTGCTAGCGGGTTTGGGCCGAACCAGGACTGGCCTATACAATGGGTCCAAACCCGGCCCATTACACTCAAGGAAAAAAGGAAACGGATGGCTCAGATTACATCATCGCCAGTAAAATCAAAAGAAGAAGAAGAAGATGGCACTAGCCGTTACAATCAAAATACAGAGAAGGGAGAGGGAGTTCAGAAGGCTTAATCATCATCACTCACCTCCAGGTTGCCGTTTATCAGAGAACACTGAAGTAACAGGAAGCCCATAAAGTAGACGAACTTACCAGGAACCCAATCAAAGATCTCAGAACATGGTCATCATTGATCTATGGATGCACAGGGACTGATCTATGGATGCACAGGGGATACAACAGAGGCTCAGCAGCACAGAAGACTCATCAAGAGAAACAATAAGAGCTCAGGATCTCATCACGAAGACGGCCCCAGAGATGAGGCCACGGAGACCGTGGTCTTGCTCCACGGTCTGGAATGCAGCTCTTAGTCGTTCCGGCGCGTGATGAAGCCTCTGGCTGCCGCTGGGGTTCGCGCCGTTGCCGTCGATTTGCCCTGTTCGGGGTTCTCCGACAAGTTTGAGGGCGGTGGGAGTGGGAATTGGGGTGGTTCATTGGGTTGGATCTTTGGGCTTTTTCGCGAAATCAGTGAAAAGGGGGTCTTTTTGAGGGTTTGATCAGCTCGTTGAGACCGGCCAGACCCCGGATGAAGATGGGGACATTGCTGCTGAAATGTACGGTCGAGTTGTAGGTCAGGTGTTCGACGCAATGTCGCTGAGCCAACCCGTTCATTTAGTGATCCATGATTCGGCGCGGGGAGCTGCGGTTAATTGGGTGTCGACAAACCAGGGCAGAGTGAGCAGCGTTACATTTGTAGACTCTTCTCGTGCTGAGCTTCCGCCATTTCCGTTTCCGTTTCTTGATTTGCTTCTGCGGTCAAGGTTTATGTTTGGTTGGTTGTTCGAGGTCTGCGAACGTGCAGGATGCGGCTAAGGGATATAGGGTGTTGTTGAAAGATGATGGTGGGGAGAAAGCGGTTGTGACCGCGGGCAAGGTGAAGTTTCCAGGTGCTTTGGTCGAATAATTGGTCGGATGTGCTGGCGCACTCCCACAGGCGAAGTCTGCTTGGCATTCAGGTCAGCTGAGCTCTTAAACTTCCTTCAGAATTAGATTTGTAATTGTCATTCATTGATGTGATTAGTTTTGAGATGATTCATTGTGATATATTTAAGCTAGCTTGATGAAGCATTTACTCATTTATGAACAGCAACAAAACCGTCTTTGATTTGATTCATGATCCTTTTGGACTGGGTCTGTCTTACTGCTGTTGTTTCCTCTTATTCATGAGAAAGTAAAAGTCTTCTAGCGAGATTTTTTTAAAAAGTTTTTATATAAATGCAATTGAAGGTGTGGTTTTCAATGTTTGCTACCATGTTAAAAGATGTATAACAATTTAATCAAGGTTATTCTAGTAGGATCTCGTGGAACTGAAATCTGTAAGGTCTGAAAGCCAAAATTCAAATCAATGATTTCCAGCAATTATGCTTGAAATAATGAACAACAGAATAATTTAATCCAAAAATAAGAGGATTATGCACAAGAGAATACATGCCTTGAATTTGTCTTATACAACTATTTCTTATAATATAGTCTTCTCTGCTTTAGATAGGTCTCCTGTTTGAACTTCCTAAATTTGAAAAGCGGCAGTTGTAGGTGGGATGTTGAGCACAAATTTCATATACTTCTATTTACTCATATTTATTAATTTTGTATCTAAAATAATGTTATTCAAGTGTTTTTAGTTAATTTTACAGAAGATAGGTCTAAATGTAATATTTCAAAAAAGAGAATGGTTTAATGTATAACGGAGCAAGCTTGTGAACTCAGAGTCATGATTAAGCCATATGGAAGCCCACTTCAAGGAGAGAAACCCAATAATGAATTGATCAAGTTAGATCTCTCTAATCCAGATTTGGATAATAGAGAATCATCTCCACATGTTATCTAAATTGAGTTTGAAATGTTGTTTTGATCTTATCAACTAGTTACAACTACAAGGTATGCAATTAAGATTCTAACAATCAAACATTTGTAACTACAAGATTTAGAGTTAAGATCCTAATAATCAATCAGTTGTAATTATAAGATTTGCAATTAAGATCCTAACAATAAATCAGTTGTAACTTCAATATATGCAGTTAAGATCCCAACAATCAAGTTGTTGTAACTATAGAAGATATAATTGAGATTTTAACAAGCAATTGTAACTAACTCTGAGTATAAATAAGAGCGGGAGGCTTAAGCTAATAGTATCACTTGTATCCTTCAAAAGCACAAGTGAAAGCTTGTTGCTGCAACCAAGAAGATTGAAGATTATTTGTAATAGAGTTAAATTTTTTTCTTTTTTAAATATTTTATTCTTCTTTGTTCTATTTTATTTTATTATTTATTTATAATCATGTGTAACTGATCTGATGTTTAGGGTATGATGAAACTAAGTTAAAAAATGTTTAAAAAGCTGATACTCATCTCTCATGTTGTGCTCATTGTTGCCATAATTTTGTTAGATTAATGATGGCGATATTTCACTCCCCTGTTTTAATTACCGCAAGTGCACGGTTGTTCGATTGTAGCATTTGACGGTCGATCTATGGGGATAGGTGTTCTTACAGTTTCAACACTTCTAGGAAAATTGGGTGAAAAATTTGTGAGTTTGGATTTTTAAACAAATAGTTATTCTAGAAGTCAGGCACTTAGGATCGAATCTCCTAAACTAGAATCAAGCGGTCAATCTCGGTCTCTTCACCGATCTGTTGTCAATCACTAAATTCCTATTTCTAAAAAGCAAATTAAGTCTGAACATTAAATATAAGTACAATGTATTATTCAGTTACATGATCCATCAAAGATAAATTAACTAAATTAAATAAATAGCAGAAAGGAAACAAAACCTTAAGTATGGACCATTAACCCCCGATACATAACATGTCTAATAAGTAGTTCTAGAAATTAATCTTCTAAAAGGTGATAGGTCAATTGGTGCGTATAACTCTAGATAGGAGATCTACCGTTGACCACATGAATATCTAACCTAAGTCCATCTCCCTAGGTTAAACTCTATCTACACATGATCAGACTAGTAACTGAATAATCTAATAAATAATGCATAATTAAATTAGGTAATTAATTACAGATAATTAAATAATTAAATTAATTCTAGTAGATTACTAACAAACTTTCAATTAGTAATTACTAACAAATGTAAAATTAAATAAAATTCAAGTACCTGTGCTGCCCTTGCTCGTCTCGTGGTGTTACTATGCCATGAGCGCCGCCTTGTGTGCTTCGCTCTCACACGCATCCCAAGCCGGGAAGACGCAATTATGACACAATAGAAAAATAATCACACACAAAATAATCCCTCCTTCCAAAACCTCATTGCAAAGAAGTAATCACTGGAGCACTAAAGAAATTTTTTATTTTTATAACAACTGACGGAAAACAAGGGCTTCCCTCTTGTAGCATGATGGATAGAAAAAAATAAATAAATAAAACCCTAAAAAATAAGAAACGACAGCCAAAAAGAAGCCCCCCGTTCAAGTAATGATAAGTTTATATAGTATTCGAAGTTACACAAAAAACCACTTAACTTTTTGATGTTACATTTCCTAGTCCAGCTCAGAATCAAAAATAGTTTTTCTTTGACAGTTTTGAGAAGTAAAATGACCGAATCAGCAAAAACTCTCAACATAAAACTTGTAGATATTCAAATTCTTTTTCTGTTGACATCTTGGATTACCTCATTTGCAGTTTTGTTGAAAAAGTTATCATTAAAATACCACCGCATGTCTGAAAAGTACCCTTCGTTCTTTGTTGTTGAACTTTTTGCTCATGTCAGGCCATTCTCTTTCCTTCTTCTCTTTTTCTTGTCGATCGAGGACATTCTCTGTAAAGACAATAAAATATACCCGAGTAGCATTATTTATACACAAAAATATATAAATAAGAGTATATAAAGTGGTATATATTCATGTCAATCAAATACCCTCACACATATCTTTTGCTAATTCTTGAGCAAAACAAATAAAAAAAACAAGCTAACCTAATCTAACTCACTTTCATAGGAATCACGGTTACACTTAGCATGTACAACAGGTCGTTAAACCCCTAGGTTAACCCTAGAGGACGAGTTTTGTCTCGTGAGAATTTTTAGTGGATTACACCCACAAAATCCATAAAAGAATGAGATTAAAGAATAAACAAAAGTAAAATAAGGATAACTTAAAATAAAAAAAGAAAAAAAATCATCCTTTTGATCTACTCAAGTTAACTAGTTAGTAAGGTCACAAGTATCCACAAGTTTCATTTGCTAGATCAATCTCAATGCAAGACATCATATTGTCTATAAAATAAAGGCTCAAATCCAAAACTTTACACCACCAATCCTATGTCTCAGATCTTATGCACTCCGTAATATTGATATAGTTTTCAAGCTTGGAAATCCATAAAAGTCATTAAACCCCTAAGTTAACCGTAGAGGACGAGTTTTGTCTCGTGAGGATTTTCAGTGGATTACACCCACAAAATTAATAAAAGAATTAGATTAAAGAATAAACAAAAGTAAAATAAGGATAACTTAAAATAAAAAAAAAGAAAAATCATCTTTTTGATCTACTCAAGTTAACTAGTTAGCAAGGTCACAAATGTCCACAAGTTTCATTTGCTAGATCAATCTCAATTCAAGAAATCATATTGTCTATAAAATAAAGGCTCAAATTCAAAACTTTACACCACCTATCCTAAGTCTCAGATCTTATGCACTCCGTAATATTGATATAGTTCTAAAGCTTGAAAATTTTGACTCCAACTTTCATACTTATTTTTGTAATAATACTTTTTTCTTCTTTTTTTTTTTCTTTTTCTCTTTTTTCCTAACAATTTTAATTATCTTTCACGTAAATACGAAGGCTTTCTGAGGGCATGGCACCTAACTAATTGATAATTAAAATTATTGAAGTTTACAGTATCTTGGCCTATTAGGTTTTCCTAGCTACCCATGTAATGAGTTTTGGGTCAATGCTCCCAAACTAGATGGTCTTAAAGCATTAGTATAGAAACACTCGTACGAACTTAATTACTCAAACAACTGAGGCCACAAGATAAGACTTATTAATAATAATATTTTACTATTTTTTTTTAAAGTATTTTAGTTGTAATCAATATCCCAAGCCGATGAACTAATAATATAAGTGTTATTGGGTGCATAATCACTTAAACTAAGTTTAGATGGTATGTCCGTTTTTAGATTCTAGTCTTTATTTTAAGACTCTGTGACTCTCATCTTGATTTCACATTTAAAATATATTCATAGATACTTATTCACTTATATACAAGCTAATTATTTGTAGAAAAATTTCAATTTTTTCCTTTTTTCAAAATTTTTTAATTTTTAAACGAAAATAAAGACCCTAGAAAGAAAAGAAAATAAGTGAATCTCTCCCATACTTAAATTGTGCTATGTCCTCATGCACACACATGAATACAGAGATAAAAAGAATCTAGCAAGTAATTCACACATCCAAAACATGCACACAATCATGATGATCATGCGATCCAAGCATAAAAAAATATAGAAATATAAACATTATATTAGAATTAGAAATACTGACAGTGTGTTAGAGAACCCAGCTACTGAAGCAACAAAAATGCTCCTTATGTGTAGTGGATGCCTCCTTGCTTATCATGTATCACTTGTAATAAACTCGGCACATAAGTTAGAGAAAGAGATTAATAAAAGACTCACTAAAACTAACTCAACTAACTAAAAGAGAAATAAAATGACTCAAAAATTAAAAGAAAAATAAAACAAATATATACATATGTACAACTTCACATTTCCCTTACACCTAGATCTTTCTAGGTCGGTTCCTCCCGCTAGATCTCTTTCCACTCTCAAGGTGGGTCCTCTTCATTGACTTTACTTATAAATTAGAACCCTTTATCATTTTAGCGCAACCTCCTTTAAACTTGATTTTCACACTCCTTTTCTTTGTCATCTTCTATTTTCGCTTTCTTCTTATCAGCAAGTTAGAAAGATGACTCACTCCCTTAGCATTAACATCTAGCTCAATCTTCTTGTCTTCACTTTCACTTGAGCAAGCTTCATCATTAGCTATGAATTTAAGTTCATCGTCAAATATTTCTTCAAAGCTTTTATCAAAGAATCCTTTGGAGAATGTATGTCTATCCAATTCATCCATGAGTAAAGGCTCATCCTCAAAGACCTCTTCAAAGCTTTGTTCGCAGTATTTACGGTCAAAATTCATGGACTCGTCGATATGATTGTTCGTCATTTCTTAAATCAGAGATGACACATGATTAACTTGGTCCATTTCATCAAACATCCTGATCTCTTCCTCACATAGCTTGTCAAAACTTTGGTGAGTGCACCCAAGTTTGAATCCATTTATCATCCTCGAATTCACTTGATAGACTTTGAATCATATTTACTTCAAGGGGTTCAGTGAATGGATCACTTTATTGCCCTTCCAGATTGAAGATTTTCAGATCAACTGTCATATTTCCAAATGTGAGTTTTATTAAACCGCTACGAAGTTGATCAGAGCATTCGATGTTGCTAGGAATGATCTACCCAAGATCACAGGAATCTGGCCACGAGGGTTCGTCATAGGTTTAGTGTCAAGGATGATGAAATCCACAAGAAAGACGAATTCATCAACCTTAATCAGAACATCTTTAATCTCTCCGTAGGAACTTTATTGACCTATCTGGCAATGGGAGTTTGGTCTTGGTTGGTTTCAACTCTCCTAACATTAACTGCTGGTACACCGAATAGGGAAGCAGGTTTACACCAGCTCTCAAATCTAGTAAGGCTTGTTGAATAACTGTATTTCCTATTGTGCATGAGATTGTTAGGGAACCAGGATCTTTGTACTGCACAGGGATCGAATTGGACAGGATCTCAGAAATTTTGCCGCAAGAAAGACTTTCCTGGGGACCTGTGTTGCTCTCTTCTTTGTGCAGAGGTCTTTTAAGAATTTTTCATAAGAAGGAACCTGCTCAATGACATCTAAAAGTGGGATATTGACCTCTACCTGCTTAAAAATTTCAAGAACATTTTCCACTTGAGCAGATTGGTTCTTCAGTTTGAGCCTATTTGAAAATGGTGCTGGTGGCTCATACAGAGGCTTAGTGACTATCTCATTTTCTTTTTCTTTCAATTCATCTAAGCCAGAATAGGATGAGACAGCCTTGGGAAGAGAAAGACTCGCTTGGTCGGGCATCACCACTTAATTGTCAATTTTCTTTCCAGATCGCAAAGTATGAACTGCGTTAACTTGAGCAGAACTAGGAGTTGACCTATCCCTTTCACATTACACGGATGATCATCACCTATGACAGCGGAACATCCATCTAGCTTCTCAAAGCTAGAAAGCCAGGCCCTATTCGGACACATATGATAGGTAGCTCCTGTATCCACTCAGTATTATCTGAGTAACTAACAGTAGGAGTAGTAACAGAGAAAGAAAATACTGATGAGTCTGAGTCTGATCCATCCGCATGTGAAGTACTAGCATGAGTACTGACCACCTGTGCGAGATTTGCCTCGGTCTTCGGCTCCTTCTTACCTTTAACCTTCGGACAATCAATTTTCCAGTGCCTTAGCTCTTTGTATAAGGCGCATTGATTCTTCTTCAGATCTCTGAAACCTAGTCTGAATTTCGATCTTTGTTGATCACCTCTGCCCTTCCGATTGGAACTCCTGCTTTTTACCACCAATGTCTCTGCTGTTGTGCTCCCAGAAGAAGACAATTTATCCTGCCTCCTTACTTCATAATTCACAAGAGCAGCAGACACCTCATTGTAGTTAAGTGATTGTCTACCATTGATCAAGGTAAGAGTAAAGGTTTCATATTCTTCTTCAAGAAGAGAATTCAATAGAATTACCGCCTTATCTTCTTCATCGATCTTCACATCCACATTAACTAGGTATGAAGAAGCTTTGTGTAGCTATTCATGTGTTCGTCAATGTAGATTCCTCTCTTCATCTGTAAACGATAAAGCATTCTCTTCAACTGCATTCGCGATTCGATACTTTTTGTCATATACTTTTTCTTCAGGATCCCCCACAGCTATCTAGCATATGTTTCATGCAACACATGATACTTGATATCTTGTGTCAAATAAGACCTGATTAAGGCACACGCCGTCCGGTTCATTTTATCCCAATCTTCTTCAGTAGTAGTCTCGCGCTTTTTCTCCAATCGTAGAGTGTCTTCGAGGTTTGATATCATCAATGCATCCATCATCTCACATCTCCACATACCGAAGTTGTTCTTGCCCGTCGAACTTCACCACATCAATCCTCAGTGGATGTGGATTCATGAATTTCACCGTAGATATATTATCTCCTGCCATCTTCTCAACTGATTCCTCAAATAATGCGGAAAACAAACGGAGTTAGATCAAACAAACTAGATAAAGATAAGATCTTTGCCTCAGGGCGAAACTCTTGAAGAGTTTACGAAGTGATCTACTCCTACAAATTTGATTCCTCGAGCAATCCATACGCTGTTTTGAGACCGACACACGATCCCACAAACAGTCCTAACGTTGCTCCGAGATCGACATACGATCTCCGCCAAATAACAACTGGTGCCCTCGAAATCGACACATGATTCCACAACGAACTCGGGATGCTCTGATACCACTTGTTGCGCGCGAGACAATAACCAATGAAGAATCCATGAATAGAGATAGATGCAGCGGAGAAGCATCCACATGACAAGAATAGAAAAACAAGAGAGAAAGCAAGCCAACACAATATTAACGAGGTTTGATAATTTGCCTACATCCTCGGGGTAAGGGGAGAGAGTTCTTATTGAATCAATCAATTACATGTTACAAATATTAGGGACACTACCCCTCCTTATATAGCCAAAAAATCCACGAAGAAAAGGAAACCAAAAACACCAAAATCTGGTCAGAAACGGATTCTGAATCAGATTTGAAAACAGGCCGCACAACAGAGTTAGTCGACTTATAACCTTGATTAGTCGACTAATACATAGATTAGTCGACTAGTCTGTAATGAAACAGAAACTTTCAACTCTCTGTTTGTCTCATTAGTCGACTAGGCCATTGCCTTAGTCGAGTATACTTAATTCCTACCTGTGCAATCCAACTTTGATGCGACCGATACGTTTTCGTATGCGATCTTATTTATTGCAACACAACAAACCCTTTCAACAAAATTTTACCCTCTCTTCCTACATAAAGAGCAGCACCCCTAATTGGGGTTGTACAATCTTCTCTTTATCTCAACGAATACCATCTATTTCAGTCGCAGATTGGAAAACTCACATGGATCAAAAGACCAAGTGGCTGAAAAACCTCCACCACATGGAGAGGAGGACCACAATAACTAATAGTAGAACCATCAAATCCACCCATTTTGAGTACGAGAATTAAATAAAGAATTTCACATAATTTGATGTTTGGTCATGGTGGTGTTAGGTGCGTAGATCACAATGCATAATTCTAGTCCCTATTTTTTTTAGCCACTATACTTTTTTGCAGGTTCTTGTCCTAACTCTTTTTACATCCGAGCATCTTAGAACTTTATGCACGGGGTGCGTGCATGTGTGACTGCATGTACATGTGTTTTTATGTGTATTTTCTATATGAAGACTTTATAGTTCACCAGGAACAGACTAAGAATTGTTTCCACTGGCAATTGACACCCAATTCCCAGGATGTTTTGGGGGGATAGTTTGGTATTTGGATACTTCACCATAGAACCGCCTTTATTTAGTGATGAATCTACACTCCCAAAGGTGGCATGGAGGGAGTACTGGAAGTCATCTGCAAGTGGAAAGTGTATTCCAGCTTCTTCTGGGGGACTATGAAACTTTTTAAATATATTTTATCCATTCACCAAGTTGCCACAAAATAAGATGTTTTACTTGTTTTTTAGACTTCTATTTTGTGGCCGCTTGACACATCGTCAAAATGTGTTCACATAATGTTTATTTTCTTTGAAAGTTTAGTGTTTACATGTTGTAGGTTATATATCAAACAAAGTAGATTTCAATTTTAAACCATGCTTTCCTAATTGGAGTCCATTTTCCATGTCTTTTGGTGGGATTTTAAGAGATTTTTTGTACATTCCATTTAGGGGGCCGTTTGTTTCACGTAAAAGTCCGTAAATCGTAAATGACTTACAACCCAGTTACAACTACGGCGTTTGTTTGTACCGTAATTCGTAAAAGACTTACACAATCCAATTATCACTCACTTGCAACTCAATTACCACTCACTTACAGCACAGTTACAGTTAATTTTGTGGTCATGCAAATTTGTATTATTTTTTTATGTTAATATCAAATTTTTTAACATTTAGCATTTTTAATATTTATTTGCAATATTAAAACTTTTTAAATCACAAAATAGTTAATTTGTGGTCAACTTTTTCACTTATGACTTACACATTACGACAACCAAATATCGTAAAACACAATACACTTTTTCACTTACAACTTTATATTACCAACCAAACACCATAAAGCTTACATGCATGTAACTCATTTACAACTGTAAATTTTTTTACTAATTACAACTTACGAATTACGGCCAGTTACGACAATCAAACAGGCCCTAAATGTTTATATACTTCCACATCTGTATGATACTTATAGTATGTGTCAGAGTACATTCCATTTTTAAACCATGCTCATAGTACATTCCATTTTAAGATGTTTTCATTGTATTCTCTTTGGTTGCATATTTTGACCTAATACCTCCCAAAATGGATGCTAGTACATGATTTACTTTAGCATCTAGGTTTTCGTACTGGAAAAAAAGTTATAACCAGATAGTGTAATGAACGCACATCAGACTTCTTACTGTTCTGATACGTCTTAAATCACAATATCTAGCATCATTAATTCTAGTATTACAATCTTCTCCCTTTAAACTATAGCTAGTTATGCAATGGACTAAAGGCTAACTTCCTTTTCTTCTTAAACTTTCTCGAGTTAATGAACTTCTGTTTCTCCCCTGAGGCGTATCTTTTTAATGATTATTGGGAGGACATTGGGGCAATTTGATCCTTCTTTGAAGCAAACCTTTCCTTTACTGCACATGTGAGTATTTTTTCTGCCAGTTGATCTTATTCTGTTTGTTTCAACTTTCAACAATTGTCATAACTTATGTACATGTTGGTTATATATTGTGATTGGCTGTCTCCTTGGGTTTGGAATTGGACTTGATATTCTTTTTTGAATAAACTGTATGCTGTTGTTTAAGGATAAAAACCAAGTTCTAATTTCAGTTAAATATTTCTAATTTCTACTGCATATTGCATTGTGTCTATTTCTATGATGCAAACTACAGTACTATGTCCTTTTCCAAGTTAACAGTGCAGATCAAAGAGTTCCTGAAACAGAAGAAGATAATAAAGAAAGATGGAGCAGATATTTGCATAAGTTGTTTAGTGAAAATAACATAGGAGAACTAAAGGTAGAACCAAATAATTCAATCCATGATAGGAACTAAAGTTACAATTGAAATTTTTGGTCTAGTAGAAGTTAGGATGCTTTAGAGAAACTGAAAATTGGGAGAGTTGTAGGACTTGATGACATATCCCTTTGAAGTTTGGAAGTAAAACCAAGTTATTCAATAAAGTTACATAGGATAAGAAAATGCCGAATGATGAATACATAAAGTTTGGGAGACAAGGACTTTGATGCCAATTAAGAGTACATACAAAATAGTAATGACATGGTAAGAAGTGTTGTGTCTGAATTTTGCACCCCACACATGTCCGACATGACATGACTTTATAATGGAAATGTTTGCGCTACATAGCGTGACAGCAATGCCACTATGCATGTGTGTTGTTCTGTTGTCAGGTTCGACATGACAAGCATTCTATGCTTGAAATGCACGAGCACATGTGCTGTATAAAACAATGAAAATGAGCTTGATATTCTTGGTTATGCAAGTTTGTTGGTGAAGTTTGGGTAAAGTTTTTCTTTCATGGTCATATAGTCCAAATCATGATATCTTGTTTCATCCTCTTGCGGAATTTTAGTTATACTTCTCTTCTACATTTTCTTTTCTGACTCTTTGTGAATTATTATGAAATATGCAGAAAACTGATTTTCTTTCTGATTACTGCCAGATAAGTAATAATTAAAACTGACAAAACTGGTTTCTTGGTAAAATTAAAAGAAGTTAAAATTTTGTTTTTCATAAATTTATCTATTATCTATTTTAGTATCAGCGTGCTTTTTCTTCCTGTTTCTTATTTGTTGTGTCATGATCTCTTTATTTTTTGTATCCACGTCGGCGTGTCCTATATGGTGTTATCTTATTCCATGCAACATATGGAACAAGACCATCTCTGCCACTTGTTGTACATACTCATATAAGAAAAACTGACAAACCCCGGTTTCTAGGTAAACTTACAGAGAAGTTAACACATATGTTTGTTTAATAACTGTAATTATTTCTACAATCACCATCCTTTTTCCTTCCTTCAGTACTCGTCGTGAACAAGATGTCTTTTTATTTATGCTATCCATGTCCTATATGGCATTGGCTATATATCAGTCCATGCTACACATTCAACAGTAAAATATATCCTCAGTTGTGACTTAAAGCTGGAACAACATGGCATATAAACCCCATGATTGCTGTTGTTGACCTATATTTGAAAATGAGGTGTGGCAATGCACTGTATAAATTTTGGTAATGCGAACTTCACCAATACAACCGAAGCTATCACATCCAATAAAGTGTTTTTTTTAAGGGAAGAAAAACCTTGTCATGCCCCACTCCCCAAAATACGCGAAAACGGAGATGCGACGAGAGTCGGCGATGTATATATGCGAGGAGAATACCCTACGTATACACGCTAAGCCTAAATGTAACCTGAGCAAGCTATATAAATCACCTACGAAGGCAATAAAATCACTATAATATGGCATATTGATTTCTACACACGAAAGTTAACTGCACTTATGGGGATCAGATTTCTTATTGCTTAGCTTTTGTCTTAATGAGTCACCCTGTTCTTGGAACTTAAACTCACCTTCAGACTCTTCCTTCTTTTTTCCTATTGATACCTTTGAGTTTGAATGCTCAGGTTGAGGCGATGCAAGGTGCGCTTCTACGGGTTTTTTGAATGTCTGCATAATTGTCAAATTCATGAAGACATTTTGTACAATTTGACTGGAGTTTCACATCATAAAGCTCTTGAAATAAGTTCCTGGTATTTTTTCCATGTAGAAATACACTAGAATTGGAGTATCTCCTTGTGGTACATTTAGTTTTGAAACTAAAAGTTTTGATGAGACTTCAGTGTTGAAGTCTACCGTCTCTCAGCAGGTGGAGAGGACGGAGACCAAGGAAGTATCGCAGCGGGTGGAGGTTGATGCTACTCCACCATCTCCAGTTGGTTCGGCATTAGAGAAGACTTCACCGGGTGTGACACCTGATGGAGATCATGTAGCCAGGGTTGATGCTGAACAGGTTGAAGACATTGTTGAGGATGTCGAGTTGTTTGCAGCCATTGGAACCAAGGTAAAACCACGCTCGTGGATAAAGAAGCATGAATCTCAAGCTTGTGATCGCAACAAGCTCAAGTTGAAGGCCGTTGTTCTCCATGATGGTCGTGAGGAGGTTCATATGACTCAGTCAGACAGGTTCGCTGCTGCAGATTCAGACACAAGTGCTTGAACTTGATGAAGCTCATTTGAATGAACTATGGTTGGCTTGATCCCATGGTTCACAGTCGCGGTCTCGGCCGCCAACTCGGCGGGCACTAAGACGGATCGGTCTCGGTGACTCGGATCGGTATCGGGCGATACGCGCAAAACGCTACATAGAAAGCTAAAAAATCTGAAAAATTATGATAAATCTTAAAAAAATGTAGACATCTACATTCATGTATCACATGTCTAAAATATATCACCTAGCACACTAAACATAAAGCGAAAGTATAAATACACGCGTCGTCGGTAGAAGCATATCAAAATACATGCACAATATAGTAAATTGAACAAACTACATTCATAAATACATGCTAATGTAGTTATTTTCACATTGAATTGCGATGAGGCACAAATTATCATCATAATGTCGAATCGACCGAGTCAATTCCGATTCTCGGTCTAGTCAGTCTCCTCTGAGTTGTCGACCGACTCGTGACTCGGACTCGTCTCGGAGTGGGCCAAGACGGATACGACTCGGCCGACTCGTCTCCGACTCGGCCGAGTCTTTGAATCATGCTTGATCCTTTGGGTAAGGTACGTAGGCAGCCGTAAAGGCGCAGCCATTTGGTGATGCAACTCGTATGAAGCTGTTTGGGTTCTCGAGAAGCTGATTGGAACTTCACGTAGAGGTGAAGAGTTGTGACTGATTGGAGCTTCACGTAGAGGTGGAGAGACTTCACGTAAAGGTGAACTGTTGTGGCCGGTTGGACTTCACGTAGAGGTGAAGAGTTGGACTTCACGTAGAGGTGAGGTGTTGTGATCTCGATGAACAAATTGATCTTCTGGTGAGAAGATGTTGAGCTTGCATAAGGAGTGGTGTGCATCCAGTTGTTGAAGCCGATGATGGTGTTCGGTGTGCTCTACTCAGACTTGGTTGGACCGTCAGCTGAAGACAGGTAGACTAGATAGAGCTAGTCAGTTGGAGAGTCAGTGTTGGCTCATGATGAGTTCTTCATGAGGTCATGAAGTTGCGGAATAGGAGCTACGTTCGGTGTTCGACATGTATGGAAGTTCTCATAAGGTGAAGTATAGGGAAGGCATGTGTGGTGCATTCCAGTGGATAGCTGAGCTACAGATTCCAAGCCGAGATCGTGTGTCGATTTTGCTGAGATCGTGTGTCGATTTCGTCCGGAGCGCGCGCCGAGATCGTGTGTTGATTTCGTCGAGATCGTATGTCGATTTCGCCAGGTGATAGACTGGAGTTCGTTGGAGATCGGCTCAGATTTGAAAAATCTTTACCGAGGTGGAGAATTGTGGGAGAGAGGAGATAGAAGAGATGGAAGGAGGTAGCACAGGGATCGGACGACAAAGGAACGAGAAACAGCGCATGGAGCAGGCCAGAGGTGCTCCCGGTCTACCGGTGGAGGAGGCCGGTTGACCGGCCCGGTCTACCGGCGTGCACGGGTGTGCACAGGAAGGAGCGGTAGACCGGCCCCGGTCGACCGACTGAAGTGGCTCTGCTCTCGGGTAGGCGCGGTCGACTGGGCCGGTCGATCGTGGCATGGGTCGGTCGACCGGCCGGTCGACCGACAGGCGCGGCTGGACTTTCCTTTTAGGATTCGAATTCCTTTTCTGGATGGGATTGAATCCAACCTGGGTTTCCATAAATTCAGGGACTCTGTGGCTATAAATAGAGGCTAGAGGCCTCATGTATTGTATGACTAAGAATCCCTTGCCTCTCTCAAGTTTCTCTCTTGTATTAGTTGTATTGATTGTTGAATCAATAAAGATCTCTCTCTCCCTTACCCCGAGGACGTAGGCACATTGGCCGAACCTCGTTAAATTTGTGCGTTAATTGCTTTTCTCTGTTGGTTGCTGTCCCTGTTGCGTTGGTTGTTTCTCCGGCTGCATCGAGTCTCCGCCAGGAGGGCGGATTCCTCAAGGGTGGTGGTTGTGTTTTTCTTCCGACCCCGCTGCGCACAACAACTGCGGACTTACCAGAGGAATCACTGGCCTCGGCACTATCATCATTAATCCATATTACTGTAATTAAATTACAGGAGCCTCGGTGTTAGCACAGTCACATATTGTGGCTTCGGCCACAAAACAGGTTCAATCTGGTACTATTTAATGTTTATTTATTGAGGGCGGAAATTTAGATATAGCACACATGAATGCAAGTTCCCCTGTGTACTACTGCAAAAAAGAGCACATGTTTAAAACTTTGGATTTGACTGCTACTCTCTTCTGGTATCCATATGACCTATGTAGTTTGTGTTTCTATTGATGTTGACAGCCACCCAGCTTCAGCTTCTATGATGCAACAAAGCCAATGTATACAGCGCGGAGAAACTTACCCCCGTCAAAAATTGACAACAGCAAGGTGGGCCATCTTTGTTTCCTTAGCTTTCAGAGGGTTTTAATATATTCTGTAATCTAAAGCTTTGACGTTTCCTTGGACTCATTACAAGGCGGAGGTAAATCATCTTTTAAATTTTTGTGTTGCAAAGGAAGCCTTCTCAATGATGCAACATTACTAATATCTTTTATAAAGTTTAAACATATTCTTTTTCATCTCCTGGAAAGAAATATTAGTCAAATATTAATACATGCTTATTAGTTTTCTGAAGAAAGAAGTTGGATAGGTCCTGCTCTCCCTTAAACCAGGGAGAGAATTCCTTTTAACTATGCCCACTGAATGCATTGAACCTGTGACCAACCATATAAAAAATCACACCTGTGAAATCTGGGGGCTCTACTAACTCTGAGTTCCTCTTCAGAATATGTTTCTTAATGTTGGCTATAATATAATTCGCAGTGAATGTTCTTTGCACAAGTATACCTATTTAATATGCATGCACACCTTAGCTACTTAATTTAAAACACCATTAGGAATGTTGTTTTTTTCAAAAAAAATACATGGAGTTTCTTTTCCTTTTCTTCCACCACCCCCCTCTTTTTTTTTTTTTTTTTGAGCGGAAACAAATATGAGGAGTTTTATATCATTGTTGTTTTCAATAATATACTTAAATGGGGATTTGGTTTCACAAAGCAATGCTTCTGCATCTCACTTAAATTTCATTTTTCTTTCTTAAAATGGCCGGGAGTATCTTCATAACTTTGGTTAATCATTACTTTATGAGTATTATTTCTTAATTTAGTTTGCTATTACTTGATCTACACTAAGGAACTATTCAACAATTCTAAGCCAGGTCTTGTGAGTATCCATTACCCACTTCTACAAAATTTTGATGTTCCAGGTGCGAAGATAATTTGTGCACGTCTGTGCTTTAAACAACAGAAAAAGTGAATCGTAAATGATCATGTTAAACCTGTCTTTGATTTTTCATTTTTTAGCACTCACTTGCAAGAAATTGCATTGACCACTCTGTTATAATGGGAGGAATGTTAACAATTCTGACCTGGCTTTAGGAAGCAAATGCTTTATATATTACGGAAGTTAAATCAGTCACTAATGCCTTGTAACGATCCTTCTTCTATCAAATATAGAATTCATGTCATCTGTTATTTTTGTGCATTTTTCAGATTGTTGATTCAATTGTTTCTCATGGAAGTTTCTTGGATAGCTGCTTCATAGAGCACAATGTCGTTGGTATTCGATCACAAATAAACTCTAATGTACACTTAAAGGTTAGACCTCAGTTTCAAAGAATTGTCCATCCAGAACATTTCTTTAATTTAGCTCCTATATGCAGTAACATTGTGGGGGTGACAACATACTGCAGGACACAGTGATGCTTGGTGCTGGCTACTATGAAACAGATGCTGAACTAGCATCAATGCTAGCTGAAGGAAGGGTTCCTATTGGAATAGGAGAGAACACAATGATCAAGTAATTATTTCTTTTTGTCAGAATGTCAGTAATAATTGCCTCAAGTTACAGTCTATGAACAGTATTTGATCTCATTTATAACTTGCAGGGAGTGCATCATTGACAAGAATGCAAGGATCGGAAAGAATGTGACAATGACAAACTCAGATGTATGGTCTCAACTTTTGCTACCAAAACTATATATAATATTTGGGTATAAAAAAATCTACAAAAAGATTTTGATTTTGATTTTGGAACTACACTTAAGAAATAAGATTTAACGTATGACTTCCTCGAAAGAGAGAGAGAGAGAGAGAGAGAGAGAGAGAGAGAGAGAGAGAGAGAGAGAGAGAGAGAGAGATTTAACTTCTGACTCAAAAAGCACACTTAAAATGCCACCTAAATACGCTAAAAAATTGCGACATTTTTATGGTCAGATTTATGAGCTCTCATTTGCAAATCATTCTTCTTCTTAGATCAATATACATTGTCACAGCAAGCATTGTCAATTTAAGGCCTTCACATTGAATTATCTGACCATTCGACACAAATTTGAACACTTCTGCTCAGGGGCCACACTCATATCTTCTCACTCATATCTAAGCAATCTTCTCCTGGCAAAACTCACAAATATCACGTTAATCTTTCCTCTCCTCAGTTGTACTAGTTTCATCAAATGTTCATCCTAACATTCTGATTCTTTTGGAGGAATCGTTGTAGAACTCTGATAGGCGATGCAAGAGTCACAGCAAGAATTTTGAACTGCATCTTTCATGAATTGTGATATTACAACCTCATATAGTCAAAAGAAATTTCTTTTTGTTATCTGAATGAATTTTTTCCCACTTCCAATTTCTGTGGATGCAGGGTGTACAGGAGGCAGACAGATCTTCAGAAGGCTTCTACGATCGATCAGGCATTACCGTTATATCGAAGAATTCGACATTTCCAGATGGATTCATCATATTACAGTAACACGCCTCCTTCTTCCTTGGTCCGAGACTGGAGATCAACATGAGATGCAGCCAGTCCGATGCTTGAATCGTATCTTGGTCACTATTTTTTTTTTTTTTCAAATGAATTTAAAGCTTGCTTTCCATTGAATATTTCCAATCTTCTTAATTCATCTTCCAAAATTCTTGGAGGGATTTTGGCAATAAGTCCAATTGCAACTGTATATTAGTGAATTTGTTCATCCCATTCGTTCAATATCCATAATGTACTGTTGGTTCCTATATTCAATCTGACAACTAATTAATATCACTGAAATATCACCGATCTAATTGGCCAGGTCGGTTAATATCAGGTGAGAGGTTTTCCGTTCAATAGAACGTTCCTTAATTTAAAAACCACCTTTCAATTACCTTCCTTGGTTAAACACCAATTAGACTGGTATAAGTCAGTCTCAATATACTGAATATCAGTATATCCCCTGTATAAAGAAATTAATTCACTTATCGCTTAAGACAATTACGTCCCCCGCACCGGTGCTAACGGGTTATTGGACACTGGTCTCCCAAGATACAATACTCCTTAGCACTACTAAATCACTGTACGGTCGAACCGTAGTTAACCAGTACCTTCACAGGATTATTGAAGCAGCGGGACAAAGACAAATTTTGGGAGAATATTTGTCTTTATTTTGGAGGAGCACCCACTGTAGAGGAAGAAGGAAGGTAGAAGAATATTCTTCTTCGGAAGTCTCAGATTCAGACAACAATTCTATTAAAGAATCTGTTGAATTTTCTTAGCCCTCTTTCAGAACGAATTTTTGCAGAATCTCTTTGGAAGCCGCTTCAGAAACTGAGTTACTGATTTCTCACTTCCTGTTTGGAAGTCACTTCAAGACTGAGAGAGAGAGGATCTCCTTCAGACTGAGTTCAGAAGGCAGATTTCTTTCTTGTTGTTGTAGTGTGTCTTAAATTGAGAAAACGGAGCGCTATTTATAGCGCTCCGGGAGGGGCAATTTGGTCCGAACTCAACCAACAGTTGCAACGATTCGGTCTGAATCGTTGCAACGGTTCGGTTCAACCGCCGCAACTGTTCAACCGCCCAACTGTCGCGGCGGTTTACAGACAGCCGTTGGCGGGGTGGTTCGGATCCAGATAGCGGAGCGGTGTGCTCTGCGTAACCTATACCCGTGAGACCCAGTTCAAAAAGAACCAGGCCGGATAGGGAACCCGAACCCAGACCGGTCCCGGGCCCATGCCCGAGCCCGTCGCCAGCGGCGGCGCGCGCGCATGTGCGAGCATGGTTTCCTCCCAATCACGCGTGAAAACTCCAAGTACCCAAAGGGCACGCCCTTTGTTTCCAATTTTCTCTATTTAAACACTACAAACTTCCATCCCATGACCAATGTGGGACTAAATGCCTTTAGCTACTTTTAGTCCCATTTTGGCTTTGAATTAGGCAATCTTTAGACTTGAATATCTTATTCATTCGAAGTCGGAATTGAATATGTGAATATACCACGTTCATCCCCAATGGAAGGAGAACACACTCCAACCATCATCCAATTGATTCGATCAACGGATCTCGCCGTAATTCAATTCAAAGATTCACATATATTCTTCATATTCCCAACACCCCCACAATGAATGGAGATTCAAGAAATTGACACACAAAGAGACTGACTCTATTGTGAAAGGTACTTTAGAAAAGAAACTGCATCAGGATAGGTGAACCAGGTCTTGAACCTTCCATAGCGAAAGCTTTATCAGACTTACTGGCTAATCAGTGAACTAGGTCTTGAACTGTTAGCCGTTAGTGTAAGCTAAGTCAACAAGCTTCACACAGTGACTTTTCAAATCAACTTTGGTTCTCGGTTGTGTCCATTTTAGCCCTGGACATTCTTGGTTTCAGAGAGTATCTTTAGGGAATAACAGCCTCCATAGAAATTCCCAAAGAGCCGACCCAACTCTATACTCACATTGGTGATCGTCCTATTAAGAGTAGTCTACTCTACTCCACTTATTTAATAACAAGATATAAGCATCATTAAAAGTGTTAAGCTTATCCTTAATCTACTTGTAGAAAAGCACTTATGTGCACCTTAGGAATGGAGTCAAGCTCCCAAATGCTTACTTGCTGAGTCAATAATAACTAGTTTTCCTCTTGAACTTAGTCCGTGGGATCTCCAGTTGCTAAGTGAGATTTCCATTAAGCTGATTTGGTAAGGTCAAGCTTTTAGACCCATTCCCCTCGATGCGCAGTTTATATGCTCTCCATTTAAACCTTTAGTAAGCAGATTCGCTAAATTATTTTTTGACGAGATAAAGTCAATAGAGATAATTCCATTTGAGAGCAACTGCTTCACAGTATTATGTTTACGACGAATATGTCTGGACTTACCGTTGTATTTAACATTTTGTGCCCTACATATAGCTGTTTGATTATCACAGTGTATGCATATAGCGGGCACTGGCTTTTGCCATAATGGTATATTTTTCAAAAATTGTCGAAGCCATTCTGCTTCTTCTCTGGCCTTATCTAAGGCTATGAATTCCAATTCCATAATGGAACGAGTAATACATGTTTGCTTGGAAGATTTTCAGGATACCGCCGCTCCTCCTAGAGTAAATACGTATCCGCTAGTTAATTTTGATTCCTCAGAATCTGCAATCCAATTAGCATCACTGTATCCTTCAAGTACAGGTGGATACTGTCCATATCTCAAGGCATATTCCTTAGTATGTGATACGTAACCCAATACTCGTAGTAGAGCAGTCCAATGTTGATCACTAGGATTGCTAGTGTATCTGCTTAACTTGCTTACAGCGTAAGCAATATCGGGTCTAGTGCAATTCATCAAATACATTAGACTTCCAATAATCTAAGAATACTCCAACTGGCGTATTCCAGTTTCTGTATTCTTATGAAGGTGGATATGTGGGAGAAAAGGATTAGTATTCTCTTTTATCACATGATTCTTGAATCTTTCTATCATTTTATCCACGTAGTGAGATTGAGAAAGACTGATTCCATCTGGTGTTCTGGTGATTTTAATTCTTAAAATTACATCAGCAACCCCCAGATCCTTCATGTCAAAACTGTTGGATAACATTCTTTTAGTGGACTTAATAATTTCAATATTAGTCTCAAGTATCAACATGTCGTCTACATAAAGACAAACAATGATACATGCATTTCCAACTGTTTTAGTGTAAACACACTTATCACATTCATTGATAGTGAATTCATCTTTGATCATGACACCATCAAATTTCTCATGCCATTGTTTTGGAGCCTGCTTTAGACCGTATAAGGATTTTACCAATTTACACACTTTGTGTTCTTGGCCCTTGACTATAAATCCTTCAGGTTGCTCTATATATATTTCTTCATTTAATTCACCATTTAAGAATGCAGTTTTGACATCCATTTGATGGATATCTAAGTTATGCAATACTGCGATTGCAATCAACATCCGAATGGAGGTTATTCTTGTTACTGGTGAATAAGTATCGAAGTAGTCAAGTCCTTCCTTTTGTCGATAACCCTTGACTACTAATCTAGCCTTGTACTTATCGATAGATCCATCGGGTTTTAATTTTCTTTTGAAAATTCTCTTACACCCAATTGGTTTACTGCCAGGAGGCAAGTTTGCCAATTCCCAAGTATGATTACTTAGTATGGATTCTATTTCGCTATTTATAGCTTCTTTCCACATTTGTACTTCTGGGGTTGACATAGCCTCTTTAAATGTTTGAGGCTCGCTTCAATAGCGTATTCTATGAAATCTGGACCAAAAGATTTTAAGATTCTAAATCTCTGACTTCTTCTTGGTTCAATTTCCGCATTAACAATCGGTTCCTCGGGGCTTTCGTCCCTAAACGCCATCTCATGTGTTCTTTTCTCAGAAGTCTTATTTGTTTCCCGTTTATAGTTGCTCATCTTGCTCTAGTTTTTGATATTCAGAGAATAATAATTTCTCAGAGCAGATGTGCCGGGTAGCCCCAGTGTCTACCCACCAATCCTTATTGTTGGTTGTCAGATTCACCTCTGACACCACATCTGAAAGGCTTGGCGACGCATGGTTGGTCAGGTTTGCCTGTGGATGGCTCTTCTTTTTCTTTTTGAGACGATTGCGACATTTATTCGCCTTATGCCCTTCTTTGTTGCAGATATAGCAGGTTCCCTTGAAGCACATGTTCTTGCCTTCTTGGATCTTGCCTTTGTACCCCTGGGAAGTCTTCTTCCGCTTTAAGCCTTTAGAAGTAGACACTTTCTCCTTTGAGTATTCGATCACATTGGTTTTGGCTTCAAGGAGTTCTTACTGCTCCTTTTCTCCAACTTTTTGCTGTCCTCCTCGATTCGAAGCCTCACAATGAGATCTTCCAACTTCAGCTCCTTTCGCTTGTGCTTCAGGTAGTTCTTAAAATCTCTCCACGCAGGTGGGAGTTTCTTCACGATAGTAGCAACCTAAAAGGTTTCAGGTAGAATCATACCTTCGGCTTCTATCTCGTGCAAGATAAGTTGGAACTCTTGCACCTGACTGATTGCAGTCTTGTTGTCCACTATTTTGTACTCCAGAAATCGTCCTACGACGAACTTCTTGGTACCAACATTCTCAGTCTTGTACTTCTTGTCAAGACTGGCCCATAACTTCTTTGCCGTTGTGATAGGACTATAGACATTGTAAAGAGAGTCATCCAGTCCATTTAAAATATAGTTTCGACAAAGGAAGTCACCTTGAGTCCATGCATCGACTGCAAGGACTGAGTCCCGATCAGTTCCGGGTTCTGGTGGATCTTCTTGCAGGAATTTAGCCAGATGCAGAGTGGTCAAGTAGAAGAGCATCTTCTGTTGCCACCTCTTGAATTCTGTGTCATCAAATTTTACTGGCATTTCCGGCTTCGGGTTAGGAAGCGGAGTAGACATCAAAGCTTGTAACTGCATGTTTGGTGCCTTGCTAGAGTTATCTTGATTAGTCTCAGACATTTTTCTGCAAGTTCAAGCAGAATAGAAGTAAGAAACTTCAATATATAATTGTCTTAAGATTGTTGGCTCCTATACTCAATCTGACAACTAATCAATATCACTGAAATATCACCGATCTAATTGGCCAGGTCGGTTAATATCAAGTGGGAGGTTTTCCATTCAATAGAACGTTCCTTAATTTAAGAATCACCTTTCAATTACCTTCCTTGGTTAAACACCAATTAGACTGGTATAAGTCAGTCTCAATATGCTGAATATCAGTATATCCCTTGTATAAAGAAATTAATTCACTTATACAGTAGGTGGAGTGAGGTACGCTTGCGAATCTCCTTAAGACAATTACGTCCCCGCACTGGTGCTAACGGGTTATTGGACGCTGGTCTCCAAGATACAACACTCCTGTAGGTGCCCGGAAGGAGATTTTTATGTGAGAAAGATCGGGGTGTAAAATATTTCCTTGAATCAGTTGAAACAATTACAACCAGACTTTCCTTTCTTTCCGGTTACAAGGGAGGGAGGATGTTGAATCTTGAATCCCCCCTTTGTTTAATGCTGGGTTCTTCGTGTGGCGGTGGAGAGTGAATCTTGTTCTCCGTTGACCGGATGACTGTTTGGACCGTCGGGGATCTTCTCTTCGGTCGGTAGAGAGAGTAACTCGGCTCTGTCTACCAAAACTCTAGAAGAGGAGCTAGGCAAAGAGCAGCTAGTACGCAGTAAGCTTGCTGAAGAGTCTTCTCTCCTTCTCTGATGCCTTCGTCCGGTGATCGTGCGTGTCTCTCTCTACGCGTGTTGGATGCGTATGCCTGTATGTAGGTACGTCTCTCCCTGTGTGTCTCCGTGTGTTGATGCCAACAGGGCTATTTATAGAGGTCCCTGGGGATGAACGTGCCCCCTGAAAACGCTCCACAATGAGGGGCCACTTCTCGCTACATGTGCGGTGACTGGCCCCTTATTTCGGGTAGTTGCAACCGAGACGCGGGCGTCGAGCCAACGCGTCCTGATGCTGAGACGCGGGTGTCGAGTCAACGCGCCTTGATCCTGAGACGCGGGCGTTGAGCCAGCGCGCCTTGATCCTGAGACGCGGGCGTTGAGCCAGCGCGTCCTGATGCTGAGACGCGGGCGTCGAGCCAACGCGTCCTGATGCTGAGACGCGGGTGTCGAGCCCACGCGTCCTGATGCTGAGACGCGAGTGTCTAGCCAACGCGTCTTGAGCTTGGACCTCTGCTTTTAAAGGCTTGTCTGTTTTTTAGACAGCCTACAGAACCCCCTCCAAAGTTTTCGATATTCCCTAATTAAATGGGACGGATTTCGGAATACTTTGGATTTTAGCCGCGTTCGCCTTTATGACTGGACTATTAATGCTCCGGGTTTGATCTTATCTGGAGTTGGTCTTTGTGAGTGTACTGTTGAACTCTTTGAAGCCATCAGAGTTGATCGTGTTGAGTGTCTAGATACACAGTCTAAACCTCCCCGATCGCTTTTAGTCTGTCACGAGTGCGCTTTTGACCAGGAGTGGTTGGCCTTCTGCTTGTGCCAGTGTACTGTTGAACTGATTTGCAGAAGCCGAACGCAGGTTTTTTTGAAAAGCAGAGACTGCCTTAAAGACGCGACTTCCATGGGGTGCGTCTTTTTGGTGATAGGAACGCGACTAATATTCCATGAGGTAGACGCGATGTTTAGCCTGCTTGGAGGACGCGAATTTTAGAGAGACGCGTCTTTTGGATGCAGACGCGATTTTCTGGACACAACGCGACTTTCTGGGTGCATTATGGTGATGCTGACGGGGCATGTCCATCGGATAGGCGCGTTCTTTGGGCGCGAATCTGTGCCATGTCATGATTACGCCGCCAGCTGGCCTGGGGAACCGGAGAGGTTTTCTCCGTTAGGCGCGCGGATTTCCCGGTTCATTGAATGAACTGCTCCACGTGTCGAATGATGACTCGCGGCGGGGTCACGACGCATGATCTTCTCTGTTCAGAAATGATCTGGTTACACGCGTCACGTGGCGACTCGCTGCAGCGTCTATCGGGCCACACGCCGCGTATCTTCGCGAATCTTTGTGCCTATAAAAGGCCACAGTTAGAGAGATTTGTCTTCTTCTCCGAACGCGCTTACTCAGAGATTTAAGAGAGTTCTTCTTCTCCATTACTGCTCATCTTCTTCATTGACCTCTGATCACCAATGGCACCCAAGGCCAAGCCGACTGCGTCGTCCTCCAAGGCGACCATTGCCGAGGCCCAAGGGGGCGCTTCCTCCGTGCAGGATGTTTTCCGAGGTAAAGATGCCATTTTGGCTAAGCTTCACCGTTACTGGAAGTTTTAGAGAACCCTAAAAAAAAAAAACTCTTTAACACATAATATGAACCGGTTTGATTCTCAGACGCAGTCTCGGACGCGGTCTTTGAGTTGATAACCGAGGCGCGGGTTTGATGACCTAACGCCAGTGAACTCTGCACTTCGGGTCCTTCACTTAGAGATTTCCTAACTGTGAAGGATCTGGACGCGGTCTTGGTTTGCAGAACGCGGATTTGATCCTTGCGTTCTGTGCCACTTGACGCGGATTTGCAGGTCTGGACGCGGGTTTTGATAACTTCTGCGTCCAGTATCTTTTCTGCGTTTGAACGCAGATTCGCAGGTCTGGACGCGAATTTTGATAATTCCTGCGTCCAGTTTCTCTTCTGCGTTTGGACGCAGATTCGCAGGTCTGGACGCGAATTTTGATAATTCCTGCGTCCAGTTTCTCTTCTGCATTTTGGGTCATGAACACTTAGCATTTTTCCTTGCTTTTAATGAAGTATCTGACTAAGTGTCCTTTTCTTTCGCAGTGCGACATGTTTCTGGCTCACTTGCCAAGACGCGCCACTTTGGACATGTAGGTGGTGCTGACCAGGGCTTGACCTTCGTGCTAAGATGAGTGTCCCATTGACTGCTGACCAGTCACCGGATCGCAGGGAGAGGCTCTCTAATGTTGACAGGAGAACCTTTCGGGCTCTTATGACCGATGCCGCATTCAAAACGGATGATGGCGTCAGGCTGGAGAAGCCTGCTTTCTTCTTTGGAGATCGCATTCATGATGACGGCCGTCGCGTGTCTGGAGGAACTTACAAATGGCTCCGTCAGATAAAGGATGGAAGATTGTTTCTTCCGGATATGGAGAGGATGTTCCCGTTGTCCTACTTCCAACACATGTCCATCCCTCGGAAGATGGAATGGGACATTTCCCAATGTGTCCCCGAAATCACCCTTGGTGACTTTGGCTTCCAGAAGGTAAACCGCCATGATAGTCATGACAGGTCAGCCGTCGGCCTGTTCCCCGCGTCGCGCAAGTCCGATGTTCCGGTCGGGGAGATACCACAGCTTGCCGCTACCTTCCTTAACTCGTTTATGGAAGCGGAGGGTGACTATCCTACTGAGTTCCGTGCGCATGGGTGGATCCATTCTACGGGGAATGTTTGGTGGGGCAGGATGGTGGGTTTTGTCCTCACCGATCTTAAAGAGCTGCTAGAGTGTGTGGGACTATACCCGGCGGTCAGTGCCGTACAGTGGGGTATCCCACCAAGCTCTCATAATTTCTTCGGAGTCCTGGAGCGATATGACTCTCTGACGGGGACATTCTTCACCCCGGTTGGAGAGATGGGCCTGGCACTGCACGAGCTGCATGAGGTCTCGGGGCTGGCGTCAGGGGACATTCCTTATGAGGAATATGTCCCTACCACTAAGGAGCTCCACTTTTTGGAAAAAGAGTTTCCCGCAATATATGAGACCTACTGGGAGGTGATGTGCCACTTCCACATCTGCGGCTAGATAACTGCCTGGAGGTCAGGAGGAGTCAAGCAGTTGTCTTGGGCTAGTTATCTGTTCAACAACGTTAACAATAAAGACCTCCCGATAACCCGACTGGCTCCCAGCTCCGATAGGGAAATTGAAGACAGGATCGACCAGGCTCCGAACAGCTTCTACACCACGGAGTCGAACGAGGACGGTTTCGACCCTGACCTGGTTTTTGAAAGCTTTCACCATCAAGCCCGGACTTCCATCTCTAGTCGAGCACTGTTGGCGGGCTTCTTGATGCTGTGGTTGAAGCGTTGTGTGGTGCCCACGCTGCCACACGAAGTTATTGTTGCCGACGTGGTGTACCCGGCGGTGCTCCTGGCTCATGGTAGCCCCATAGCTCTTCTTCCGGCCGTGGCGGCCGGTATTCAGAGTGGGCTACGGGCGTTAGCCAAGAATTTCTGCGAGCCCCCGAAGACTGTTGACTCCCATGGAAAGCCATATGTCGACTCAGAGGGGAATCCGAAGGTGAAGCGCCCTAACCCTCGGATTGAACTGCCTTACACGTACCTCATGGCTTGGTACGTGATGCATTGCCCTTCTTTGATGACGGCGGTTCCGATTGATGCACCATTAATGACAGTTATTAGGGACTGCCTATAAATAGAGTGCACCCTCTCCTTCTTCAACAATCCAACTTAGACTGTTTTCATTTGTTTTGCTCCGAGAGAAGTCTCGCCTTCTCTAGAGTTTCTGACAGAGATCTGTCTCCATGGGTGATGGTGACTCTGTGGATGAAGATGACCCAAAGCTCTCAGGCTTCTGTCTGGTCTCTTCAGGAGGAAAGCCTCTTGGATCATCTTGTGCACCTGCGTTTGGACGTGGCTGGATAGAGGCCCCTGCTGGTATGTCACCCTGATGACATCTATAGCCTATCCAGGCCTGCACCTTGGCGTAACCGTCTGAAAGAAGTCTTGGCGCATTCCTTTTCTGGAATTTGCGCCATTGATTTGAACTCCTCTGAACGCGGGCGCTTGACGCGCGCGTTGCTCATTGCGTTTTACAACCATTGTCTTGACGCGTTTTATAGCCAATGTCTTGACGCGTCTTATAGCCATTGTCTTGACGCGTTTTATAGCCAATGCCTTGGATGAATTCAAAGTTTCCGACCTGAATCTTGCAACTCCTGTTCACCCAGCAGAGAGATGGCAATTTTCGGCGTTTACACTTTTTCGCGTCTTGTGCTTTTAAGCGCAGACGTAAGATAAAGCCGCGTTTGAATCCTGCGCATGGCACAGTTTTGACCCGCGTCTGAAGTCTCTAAAGACTGCCGCGTCTGTTACTTAGTTTTCTTTATTTGTTAAAGTATACTAAGTTCCAGATTTTCTGATTCTCTTATTTGTTCTTTGCAGGTTCGTTGGTCCCCTGGAAGAATGCTTCAACCGGCGAGCTTGTTCAATGTTCACCTATGAGAGAATATATTATGGTCCTCGTCACCTATGAGAGAATATATTATGTCTCTGACGAGGACCCAACCCTCGCCAAGGTCTCTTCAGATCTCCTGTACCAAACATGCCTGATGGCAAGAGATGGTCAGGTCAGGTATGACGGCGATGAGGGTCCGGCGGTTGCGGTGGCGGTGGCGGATAAGATCCTCTTCCTCTCCCACTCCAGAAGTGACATCGAGGACATTCCGTTAGATGGCCTGCTGGGGAAAGGGATGGTGATGAATGAAGGGTTGCAGGACTTTCTGCTGCCACCGGACCTCAAGAACACCATTGCTCTTAGCTTAGTCAGCTAGGGCGCTTTCAGAGTTTGGCGTTGTTGCCATGGTGCAACCGACTCCAATTGTCGTCACAGTCGGGCACTTTCCTGGACATCATGTATTTGGAATCAGATGCGGCTTCAAGGAGTGAGTACGGCCTCTAAGAGAGAGAGGGACTTCTTTGTACTCCTTAATTGTAACACTCAATCTTATTGTATAAGAGAGCGTTTTGTATCACTTTCATATGCTTGAATATCAATAAAAGTGACACTTTTCTTTTTGCCTCTTTCTGTTGTCTTGAATGTTTTGTTTTAGAAGCAAAAGAATGATTTTGGTGGACCCGCCACTTTATAAAAGAAAGTGACAGGGGGAATGCGTACTCCCAGAGAAGGTGAGCTTTTGTCAAGTGTCTGGGATTGACTTGATTCAAGGTCAGCTGGGGAATTTGATAAAACATTGTCAGCGGTGTAATGTTAACCTAACAATGTCTTTAGGTGGACCTGTTATTCTGTTGAAGAGAATAACAAGTGAAACTAGACCCGCGAGGAATCTAGTGAAGCTTTTACCGTTAGAGGTGCGATATTAACTTAACGGGTTGGAGATAGTCTTGTCAGAAGTGTGGTGTTAACTCGACAAGGATGTGAGTCAGAGGTGTGATATTAACTTAACTCAGAATGTCACTGTCATAGGTGTAATGTTTAACGTAACAGTGAGGTAATGCTAGAGGTGTGATGTTGAACTTAGCATTGGTCATCTCGACTTAGACGAGGAAGTCGAGGAACGGTCATGGCCATAGGTGTATTGTTGAACTTAGCGATGACTCGGATGCTAGAGGTGTAGTGTTAACTTGGCATCATTCATCTCGGCTTGAACAAGGAAGTCGAGGAAAGGTCATGGCCATAGGTGTATTGTTGAACTTAGCGATGACTCAGATGCTAGAGGTGTATTGTTAACTTGGCATCATGCATTTCAGCTTCGATATGGAAGACTGAAGAAAAGTGACTGTCAGAGGTGTAATATTAAACCTGGCAGAAACTTGAAGTGCTGCTTAGAGGTATAATGTTAACTTAAACAGCGGTTTTGTCAGAGGTGTGATATTAACTTGACAAGAATTGGCTTGAGCCGAAAACGGTTTGAGGACCTGTCATTCTATGGATGAGAATTGACAAGTGAGATTTGAAGTGCCAGAGGTGTAGTGTTAACTTGGCAAAATGTAGAGTTGACAAGCAAGATTTGTACTCTACAAGGGGTATCTCATTACCAGAGGTATGGTGTTAACTTGGCAACGATTGTTTTTTTGTGGTCCTACCATTCTGTGGATGAGAATTGGTAAGGGATTTTGGAGGAAAGAGTGGAATCAAGTCCACTTAGGATTTTTAGCAAACCCTCAGCTATCAACGGGTTTGAGGTGCCTTTACCAACTACCGTTTGAGTTGGGCTAGCCATGCTATTCCCCTCAGCATGATGAGTTGTCGAGGACTTATGTTGGGCTTAAAAGCCAACATTTTCCTCTATCCTTAGCCGTCGGAGGCGCCGGATCAAATGGGAACGTGTCCCTTAGGATTTTTAGCAAATCCTCAGCTGTCAACGGGTTTGACATGCCTTTACCAACTACCGTTTGAGCTGGGCTAGTCATGCTATTCCCCTCAGCATGATGAGTTGTCGAGGATTTATGTCGGGCTTAAAGGCCGACATTTTCCTCTATCCTTAGCCGTCGAGGGCGTCGGATGTTTGATCAGAGGTGTACTTTTAACTTGATCGGAGGAAGAGTACTATTAAGGATAGTACTTCTTCAAGAATTTGCCATTGATCGGCATCATGAGTGTATCGCCATTTGAAGTTATGAGGCGATATGACCCATTTGAGTAGACTGACTCTACTACAAATGGTCCTTCCCATTTGGGTTGAAACTTTCCTTTTGTCTTGTGCGTCATGACCATGGGTCTTCGGACGGCTAAGACAAGGTCGCCTTTCTTGAAAGTTCGCGCTTTGACTTTCTTGTTGAAGGCTCTGGTGATTCGAGCTTGATAGAGCTCGATTTGCTGTTGGGCCTGCAAACGCTTATCGTCTAAGGCTTCCAACTCCTGGAGTCGCTGCTGATGCTTCTCCTCAGTTGTCATCTCCGCTGTCAGGGCGACGCGTAGAGATGGAATTTGGATTTCCAGTGGAAAGACGGCTTCGCATCCGTATACCAAGGAAAATGGCGTGGCTTTAGTTGGGGTTCGCACCGTTGTGCGGTAGGCCCATAAGCATTCACCCAGCTTGTCGTCCCAGTCCCGTTGACTTTTCGAGACAAATTTCTTGAGAAGCTTACCAATAGTCTTGTTGAAGGCTTCTGCAAGACCGTTAGCAGCAGGATAGTATGCCGTTGAGGACACACTCTGGATTCTGAACTTCGCGCAGAATCTCTGGAAAGCCTGGCTGACGAACTGGGGTCCATTGTCATGGATGATACGCCGAGGCACACCGAAGCGGTAAATAACGTGATGTTTCACGAACTTGATCACGTTAGAAGATTTTACCTCTTTCAAAGGGATAGCTTCGGCCCACTTTGAGAAGTAATCGGTTATCGCTAGAATGAACCGATGTCCTTTCGATGATGGTGGGCTGATAGGGCCAACCACGTCCATCCCCCACATTTCAAACGGCCAGGTAGAGGTCGTAGAGTGGAGGTACCCTGGTGCTTGATGGATGAAATCGCCGTGTATTTGACAGGCGTGACATCTCTTAGCATAAGCGACAGCATCGGCGATCATTTTTGGCCAATAGTAACCCAACCTTTGGAGTCGATGTGCCAATTTTGGGCCAGGTTGATGAGCTCCACAAGTACCATCGTGGGCTTCTTTCAATACTCCTTGGGCTTCTTTTGATGAGAGGCATCGGAGCAGGATCCCGTCATGCGATCGACGATACAATGTTCGCGAAATCGCATTATAGTAGAATTTGGGGGTTTTCCTTCGGATGGCAGCCGCCTCCCTGGCGTCTTCAGGCAAGATGCCGTATAAGACAAAATCAATGTAGGGGAATCGCCAGTCTCTAGGCTCTAGACCGGTTGACACTTCAAGTGTTTCCTTGTCGTGATGATCTCCCGTTGACCCTGGGCAGTCTCCGAGTGAAATTTTTGGACAGTACAGGTCGTGGCTATAGACGAATACTTTCTCCATTGCTCCAGCTGGAAGGGCTAAGGAGGCAGCAAGGGATGCAAGTGCATCTGCATGCGCATTTTGCCTGCGTGGTACATGGTCGATGTAGAAGTTTGAAAACCTCTCGGCCATGTGGATTGTCGCATTGTAATAGGGTACCAGATCTTCATGTCTGACCTCATACTCTCCGCGAACTTGGCTGACGATGAGTTTAGAATCACCGTACGCCTCGAGATTTTTAACGCCAATCTCATCGGCGAATTGCATCCCAATCAAAAGAGCATTGTATTTCGCGACATTGTTGGAACAAGGCTCCGTTAGTGAGACAGCTCGGGGAATCACATAATTTTGTGGGGAGACGAGTATCACTCCTACCCCCGCTACTATGTGTCCCTTCGGGCTTGTCCTTGATGCACCGTCGAAGAAAAGTTGCCACACTTGACTTTCGAACGATGTCTGAGTCAGGTAGGCTTTGGCCACTTCGTCTGGGAGATCCTCGTAGACTTTGGCTGCCCTTGGATCTGGGTGTTCAGCTAGGAAGTCTGCCACCGCTTGTCCCTTAATGGCTTTCTGCGGCAGAAAGTGCATATCATACTGGGATAGCAACATGACCCATTTTGCCAGCCGACCATTCAACGAGGAAGGCTTTGTCATGAGTAACCTCAGAGGGTTGACTTTTGATATGACATTTATAGTTTGGCCTACTAGATAGTGTCGCATTTTCTGAATAGCGAACACCAGCGCCAAACATTCCTTCTCGATCGGGTTGTACCGATGTTCGGCTCCGATCATTGTTCTACTTAGGTAGTAGATTGCTTGTTTTCGTCCTTGTTCATCATTCTGAGCTAGTAGAGCTCCCAGGGAATGATCCATTGCTCGAACATATACCAAGAAAGGCTTTCCGGACACCGGAGCTGCAAGAACTGGTGGTTGGGTGAGGTATTGCTTGATTTTCTCGAACGCTTGTTGGCAAGCGTCATCCCAAATGAATGAGACACCCTTCTTCATCAACTTAGCGAAGGGATGGCATCTTCCGGAAAGGTTTGATATGAACCTGCGGATGTACGCCAATCGTCCTTGTAATCCTCTGAGCTCCTTGAGGCTTCTGGGGGGTTGCATCTCTTGGATAGCGCGGACTTTCTCCGGATCCAAATGGATTCCTGTGGAAGTCACAACAAATCCTAGGAATTTGCCACTGGCTACCCCCAGGAAGGACTTGGTGGGGTTCATCTTCAATTGATGAGCCCGCATGATGTCGAAGACCACCTTCAGGTCTGCTACGTGATCGCCTTTAGCGCGACTTTTCACCGCGATGTCATCGACATAACATTTCACCGTTTTGCGTATCTGCTGATGGAAAATGACGTTCATGGCCCTTTGGTATGTTGCCCCTGCATTTTTCAGTCCAAAAGGCATGACAGTATAGCAATATACCCCTAGAGGTGTCCTGAAGGAGGTGTGCTTTTCGTCATCAGGATACATTTTGATTTGATTGTATCCTGAGAATCCGTCCATGAAGGACATTCGTTCGAATCCACAAGTATTGTCAATCATGACATCTGTGATTGGCAATGGGAATTCGTCTTTGGGGCAGGCCTCGTTCAGATCGCGGAAGTCGATGCAGATCCGGATCTTCCCGTTCTTCTTGGCGACGGGGACGATGTTGGCTACCCAGTCGGGATGCTGTTCCTCCCTGATGAAGCCAGAATCAATAAGCTTTCTGACTTCTGATTGAATTGCCTCCATTATCTCTGGACGGAACCGTCGCTGCTGTTGTTTAACAGGCTTCATGTCCGGATTGATGTTGAGGCGATGCATAGCCACTTGAGGATTAAGTCCAGGCATGTCCTCATAATTCCAGGCGAAGACGTCTATATACTCTTGTACAAGAGATATTAGATCCTCCTTTTCCGAAGGTGACAAGCCGTCACTTATGAAAATGGGCTTGGGGTTGGTCTCATCTCCTAGGTTGATTTGAACAACCTTATCTTCTGTGGGTGGCTCACGCTGTTCAAAGCGGATATCCCAAAGAGCATTCAAATGTTTGATCCAAGGATCTGTATCAGGTTGGATCATTTCTTCATCTTCATCTTCCAGATGGCCTGTTGAAACCATGTTTACTGAAAGCCCTTTGAAGATGTTGCCGACACTGACATCTGACTCCCACGATGACGTGTCTGAAGAGCAATCGTGACCTGACGACTCTCGAGAATCAGAGGCTGATGGGACTGGAGTTGATACATAGCCCAACCCCCGGCGCGTCTGATGATAATAATCAGGTGCTTTCCCTTTCGGCACAAAGGACCGGAGCAGCGTTCTCCTTCCTTTACCGAAGTTTAATCTGGGCCTGTTGGTTAGGTCATATCCCATGCGTTTCATCATTCTGAGCGCTTTCGGTTCATAATGATTGAACTGAGGGGATTCATCCTCGCCTTCCGATTCTTCGTGAGGCATCGGTTCAGACGAGATTCGCCCGAAAAGTATTGGTCTTTGGCTTTTTCGTCTGGCTGGGACCATAAATATAGATTCTTGCGCATTACCATTATCTTGGTATGTCCCGAAAGATGATTTCACCGGTACATGCAAAGATGTCAAAGCATCCATTGCCGACCAGAGGTCATCGTCCACGTCGGTAGTAGTATCCGACGGTATTGAATCGGAAACATACACAGGAAAATACGCAAAATCTAAATCTTCATTAATGTAGCAACCACCCGCATCGTCGGTGGTGTTGTCAATATCGAGCTTATTAGTGCTCTTTACAAGGGGTTCCAACTCCCACAGGCACTCTTCTTTCTCAGGCTCAATGTCAGCCTCATTACCAGAGTCTAGCTCCTCTGGTTGCGGGGTTTCATTAGTCTCCTCAGGATCCTGATATAGGAGGGAGTCCGTGAAATAGTTTTCAACCCCTTTAAACGGATGCCTTTTGGCAATCAACGTTTGAACTTGTCCACTCTCGTCAATGTATTTCATGACTTGGTGGAGAGTGGAGGGAACGATGGAATTACGGTGAATCCATGGTCGTCCCAGCAACAGGTTGTAGGAAGTGTCAGCGTCAATGACGTAGCATGTCACTTCCGACTTGAGGTTCCCGATCTGGCATTTGAGCTTGATCTTCCCCATCGGACGGGAGCTATTGGCATTAAACCCGTAAATAGTTGTCTGGGTAGGGCTCAGACGATGGGTAGGAATGCCCAGAAATTGCATGACTCGGCGAGGTATGATACTCAGCGCGGACCCTGGGTCTACCTGGATGCGATTTACCTCGGATGACCCGATATATCCTGTGAAGTATAGGGGTCGGTCGTGCTTCCCTTTAACCTGCATGTCATCTGTTGTGAAGGTGATGCAGGGAGCATTTGGGGAGGCGTGGAGGCAATCCTCTACATCTTCCTCCCTTGGCACGCGGGTCATGAAGACCTCAGCATTTGCCAAAGCTTCTTGTAGAGCCTCTCTGGTTGACTTTGATAGCCTCAGGAGTTCATACAAGGTGATGCGTGCCGGGATGTTGGCTAGTTGAGCCAAGACATCGAAGCGGTAAGGTGTCGAGGATCCTTCCGCTGCACCTTTTGAAAGAACCCGAGAAAATCGGGTTTCTTTCTGTTTCTCCACAGGTGGTTTTGTGGAGGGCTTGGCTGGTTCTACGGCTGGTTGCGGAGAAGCCGCTACCGTCTCGCCGTACTGCTTCAAGTATGCCTGTCCTGAACGGGTCCCCGCCATCGGTTGGCTGGGCTCTGCGGCCAGGACTATTGTTTCCTCTTCTGAGTCAGTCAACGAGGGAACATCAGTATCCGCTTCTCGAGAGGAAGCGCAGATCACATGGCACGATGAAGCTTTTGCCTTGCCTTTGGACTTTCTGTTGGTCACAGTAGTCCATTGTTGTTCATCGACGAGGTCAGGGTGGACCCACATGGTTTCCCCCTGAGGTGTAGGGACGGCTACCAAGCCCTTCTCCTGTTGCTGGTGAGGGTCTGTGTTGACCACTCTTAATTCTCCCCTTGGAATAGGAGTTACCCCTGCAGGTATAGGAGGTTGTCTCCCGAACTGGAGAACTGACGTTACGTTGGCCGTGACCTTCTTCTGCTCCGGTCGGAGCTTTAACACCTCCGCGTCAATCAGAGCCTGAAGGATGTCCTTGAAGACGTAGCAGCTTTTGGTGGGATGTCCCAACATCTTGTGGTACATGCAGTAGTTGGGATTGTCGGTCTTGCCGACTTCGTCTGGGCGCCTAATTTCGGGGAGCTTCAGTCGATTGCTCTTGTTGAGTAGCTTGAAGAGCGAATCGACGTGTTCCTCCTTGAAGGAATACTGCTTGTTGGGGCGGGGGTGGCTTGAAGAGCCACTCGCTTTGCCTGGTTGGGGCTTGGCGGGAGATTTGGTCTCCATTGCCAAATTATCCTTCCGTTTTGTCTGGAGGGATGTGTCCTGCGCACGCCTTGTTGACCTCTCTGGCCTGGGCCTGCCTTCTTCTGCCCTGACGCGGGCAACAATCTCCTCAGCCTGTTCACCTTGTTGGACTAATTGTTTCCAGGTGCGGCTTTCAGCAACTCCTATTTGAGCAAGGAGTGAGGTTTGGAGATTATGACGACATGTTTCCACCAGGATGGCCTGGGTCATGCCGCTTGGACATCGGAGTGCCACGTTCCGAAATCTTTCTACGAAAGACTTGACGGACTCTCCCTTTCGCTGTTTGGTTGCTAAAAGGGTGGGCATTGTCACTTCCGAGTCATCTTCGAAGAAGCGTGTCAGAAACAGCTTCTCCAAGTCGCTCCAGTTCTTGATTGAACCTTCTGGGAGCTTCATGAACCATTCAAAGGCCAACCCCTTCAGGGTGCCTATGAACAGTCGCGTCAGTATAGCGTCGTTATCTACTACATTCCCGGTCTGGGATTTGAAGTAGTAGATGTGCTGGTTGGGTGACCCCTTCCCGTCAAATGCTTGGAGAGTTGGAGCCTTAAACTTAGGAGGGTACGGGACTAAGTCCCACTCGGCCGGATAGGGCCGGACTACTCCAGCCTCTTGGAGATCTTTACGACTGGCAAGGGCATTGAGTCGTTGCTCCAGCAGGCTCATTCTTTTAGCATGAGCCTTTTCCGGGTCTGGGTCGCTGCTTGCCTGCGACGAGGGCTTGGACACATCCGAGGTAGATCGTCGTGTCCCGTCGGAAGGTTCGGAGGGTGGGCTTTCTCCCTTTCTCCCTTTCCCCTTCGGCCGTCTAGGAGGAGATCTCGCTCTTTCTTCAAGCAATTTCTCAAGCATATGCTTGAGGGAGTCAATGGATCTCTGTTGAGAGGCGATTATATCCATCTGGCGCTTCTGCGTCTGTTCTAAACGTCTGGCCGTCTCCTCAGGAGTGTCTGCCATGTAGGCGGAAGCCTCCTTCTCGACGGAAGAGTTTGAAGCCTGCGACTCCACTACAGCGGAGTGAGAATCACCCATTCTAATACCGCGGGCTAAGGCATTATAGTCAATTGGGGGAATGGCCCCCGTCCGGGTGCGAGTGTGTTGATACACCCCTTCCGGCTCAGAGTCAGATTCCTCTGAGTTGACCATTGGTTGTTTTCCCTTGCTTCTGCTAGTCATGTTTGCAGTAAGCTCCGGGTATTCAACATCTGAACAGGTTCTCCTTCTGTGGGAGCGTCTTCTTTTGGCTGACGGGGGAATCAGGGTCAGCTGTCTGATTAAGGACTGTTGGTGCATGCCTGATCCATAATGGCATCCAGAGAGCATATGGATGAGCTGTTGACAGCAGCATGACGAAGTGGCTTGATTGGCACTTCTTTTCCTTGTCAAATAATCCCTCAAATCCGTGGGAGGGGGATTAAAGAGACTGGTCTCGCAACGTCGAAGACGGGAGACAGTCATGTGCTGTTCAGCCTGGACGCAGACTTCAGGGACGCGGCTCTCATGACGCGGCTGTATGACGCGCACGCGAGTCTCGCGTTGCTGCCTGATGCGTTTGGGCAGAGTTGCTTGAGAGAGAGCGGGCTGCTGGGCCCCACGCCTACGAGTGCGTACTTCCTGCGTTTGAAAAGACGCGGAGGTTTCACCCTGGCGTTTGATGAGTTGGTCCTCAGAGGACTCAACTTGAGGAGTCTCGCGTTTGGGTCGCCAAACGCGGATCTCACGCACTGGACGAGGTGCGGGCAAGGCATCAGATTGTACGCCGCGTCCACCCCCAGTCAGACAACCAACGGTTCCTACTTGGAGTTGACGCGCGCGTCTCCTCTGTCGACGCTCAGCATTCCGGTTGCGTCGTGGAGGAGGGGAGAAACCAACAACCTCCTGGTTTACAGAACCAAGAGTGTTCACCACGCGGGTCTCCTGAGAGACGTTGACGCGGGTATTCTGCGCGACGCAGTTGATCGCAGCAGCAGTGGTGCCTGGGACCACGCGGGCCTTCTGGGAGGCGTTGGCGCGTGTGTTCTGTGCGACGCGGTTGATCGCAACAGCAGTGCCTGAGGTCACGCGGGCCTTCTGGGAGGCGTTGGCGCGTGAACTTGTCTTGGCACAGTGGGCATCGGCACCCGGCAGAGCCTCAGATTGGGCTTTGGGTAGCTTTTCAGTTGAGACCCTGCGGCAGACGCGGGTCTTTGGGCTCTTGGAGCCAGAAGAGAGGAACTCTTCATACTTCGCCTGGTCGAACTCGACAACGAGCGTTTCGACCATCTTCCCCTTACGGAGAACATCATCCTGCGCCACAGCTTGTTCATCAGTGACAAACAGATTCCCCAGCGGAGTCGCCATCTCTTGTAGGTGCCCGGAAGGAGATTTTATGTGAGAAAGATCGGGGTGTAAAATATTCCTTGAATCAGTTGAAACAATTACAACCAGACTTTCCTTTCTTTCCGGTTACAAGGGAGGGAGGATGTTGAATCTTGAATCCCCCTTTGTTTAATGCTGGGTTCTTCGTGTGGCGGTGGAGAGTGAATCTTGTTCTCCGTTGACCGGATGACTGTTTGGACCGTCGGGGATCTTCTCTTCGGTCGGTAGAGAGAGTAACTCGGCTCTGTCTACCAAAACTCTAGAAGAGGAGCTAGGCAAAGAGCAGCTAGTACGCAGTAAGCTTGCTGAAGAGTCTTCTCTCCTTCTCTGACGCCTTCGTCCGGTGATCGTGCGTGTCTCTCTACGCGTGTTGGATGCGTATGCCTGTATGTAGGTACGTCTCTCCCTGTGTGTCTCCGTGTGTTGATGCCAACAGGGCTATTTATAGAGGTCCCTGGGGATGAACGTGCCCCCTGAAAACGCTCCACAATGAGGGGCCACTTCCCGCTACATGTGCGGTGACTGGCCCCTTATTTCGGGTAGTTGCAACCGAGACGCGGGCGTCGAGCCAACGCGTCCTGATCCTGAGACGCGGGCGTTGAGCCAGCGCGTCCTGATGCTGAGACGCGGGTGTCGAGCCAACGCGTCCTGATGCTGAGACGCGGGTGTCGAGCCCACGCGTCCTGATGCTGAGACGCGGGTGTCTAGCCAACGCGTCTTGAGCTTGGACCTCTGCTTTTAAAGGCTTGTCTATTTTTTAGACAGCCTACAACTCCTTCACGGTATTTGGATAGCACTACCAAATCACCATACGGTCGAATCGTAGTTAACCAGTACCTTCACAGGATTATTGAAGCAGCGGGACAAAGACAAATTTCGGGAGAATATTTGCCTTTACTTTGGAAGAGCACCCATTGTAGAGGAAGAAGGAAGGTAAAAGAATATTCTTAGAATCTCTTTTGGAAGCCGCTTCGGAAACCGAGTTACTGATTTCTCACTTCCTGTTTGGAAGTCACTTCAAGACTAAGAGAGAGAGAGGATCTCCTTCAGACTGAGCTCAGAAGGCAGATTTCTTTCTTGTTGTTGTGGTGTGTCTTAAATTGATAGCGCTCCGGGAGGGGCAATTTGGTCAGAACCCAACCAAGTTCAAAAAGATCCAGGCCGGGTAGGGAACCCGAACCCAGACCCGAGCCCGAGCTCAGCCCGGCGGACACCGGCGCCAGTCACCGGCCACAGCCGGCGCCGCCAGCGGCAGCACATGTAAGAGCATGGTTTCCTCCCAATAGCGCGTGAAAACTCCAAGTAGCCAAAGGGCACGCCCTTTGTTCCCAATTTTCTCTATTTAAACACTACAAACTTCCATCCCATGGCCAATGTGGGACTAAATGCCTTTAGTTACTTTTAGTCCCATTTTAGCTTTGAATTAGGCAATCTTTAGACTTGAATATCTCATTCATTGAAGTCAGAATTGAACATGTGAATATACCACATTCATCCCCAATGGAAGGAGAACACATTCCAACCATCGTCTAATTGATTCGATCAACGGAGCTCGCCGTAATTCAATTCAAAGATTCACATATATTCTTCATATTCCTAACATGTACCACATGTCACTAATGAAGGGAGAACAATGATTAGTAGATGAAAGGTGAGTGTATTGTTATTTGAAGGAAGAACATTTTTCCCCATGCTCAATGCAATGAGATGTGTTCTATCCTTGTATGTGCTCTTTTTTATCTGTTATTGATAAGATTAGAAGGAACTTCCTATATGATCAAGTTAACAATGAGGTTATGTTTGGCGAGTGGAGTTAGGAATTACGATTTAGTGTCTTTGAAGAAGAGAACTAGAAAAGAGCTAAGAACAAACATTTTTGGGTTGTTTGATTTGAATTAGATTTGGCTAGAATCGGGGTTGAGAATTGAGATAAAGAGAAAGAAAGAGAGATGCTAATTCAAACCTTTATGGGAAATTAGTGACTCGAGTTTTGGAGAATTGGATGGATTTCAAGGTGACCTTCGGGGGTGATTTTGAGTTAAATTCATTTTCATCACAACTTGTTAGCTCTTGCCAAATTTTAGTTGTTTGCCGAGAGTTGGCTGAAATCAGCCCAATTCTTGAGCTTGGGATTTTGAGAAGTGAAAAACTAGGGAACAGCTGCGACGGCTCCTATTGTTATTGTGGGTGGTGGAACAGCTAATGGGTAGGATCCGAACCCGAATCAACTTTCTCCATTTCTTTTTTGCTCTTGAAATTGAATTGTTTTTTTTCCTCTTTCTTATTATTCTTTGAGAAGATGAATGAAGAATGTCTATTGCTTCTGAAGCTGCGAGAATCTAACTATTTCTTGTATGGTTGTATATTTATTTAGTTGCTAAACAAATTTTTGCAGTGTCACAGTTACAACCCGCAGTAAATTTTCAACAAGTGTGGTTGACGTTGTTCTAAGTTGAGAATATATGTATGGTCTTGATTACTCCATAATTTTGAATTTTATTAATATCTCTAATATTATAATGCAAATCTTTTAGAATCCAATTCTAATTAAATCGGTTCCACGTTCGGGTCATGAATCACCTTCTTAGGAAAACATTAAAGTTTCATTATTATTAGAATGTTACTTGAATTATTTAATGTGTTGTCTTAGAGAATGTGAGTCACGTTATTATTAGACAAGTGTCCAAATTTATAGCATGGTCGCATTAATTATATAGTATTTCTATTTAATATCTCGTGTTGGAATTTGGGTCAAACAAATAGTCCCATATCGGCTAGACATGGGACGTTGGGATGATCTTGGGTATATAAGGATTTGGTCAACTCCACCTAGAAGGCTAGTCTTTGAGATGGTGCCAAGTCCTTCAATTGAGATGGTGCACAAATGGCACAAAAAGGCGCAATTTTTTTTTAAAAAACAAAATATCAATCAGATGAAATAAGAAACATCACTCTGTTTTGACTCATAAATACGAGTGAAGTGAGGCAGGTATTCAACAAGCTGAAAAATGGACCTCCTGCTTGAAAAAAAAAAGGAAAAAAAGAAGAAGAAGAAGAAAAAGTAATGTGTGTGTGTTAATGGAAGGCTTATCAAATGTCTTGTATAAAATGCACAGGCATTGCAATTCTTTAGGAATTAGAGAAGAGAAGTGGATCACAGATATTACAGTTTGAGTGTGTCTAAAAGGGCATAAACTCATCACTAATATATTGGGAATCTTTAGCAGGATCATGCTGACGGATGACCAAGACGGAGGCAGTGGAAGGGAAATCAGGAGCGGAGAGTATGTCGCCGATGGGCCCGAGCTCCGGCCACTCGGCCCACTCGCTCAGCCCCGCCGTCAGTATCGAATTGCGTTCGCTCCCTTGCCCGACGACAAACAACTGGTGGTCTCTGTCCAGGTCCCGCAGCACCCGCACGGCCTCCGCCCCGTTCTTGACATGCTTCTCCATGTACCCCACCCTCCCGTTGGTGATGTAGTTCTCGTAGAATCCGGCGAAGTACTCGTCGTCCACCCGCATCTCCATCTCCCTCTGCGGCATCGCCGCCAGTATGCGCTGCCCCGGCCCGTCCGCCGCAATCGCCTCCGTGTCCGGGATGATCCGGATGGCCAGCAGGCGGACGGCCGGATGTCTCACGATGATGCCGGAGAAGGCTAGAGCCTCGCGGTCGTCCGCACCGCCGATGAACACCACCACCACGTTCAGCGACAACGACCCCTCCGGTGGCGCCGCTGCCGACGACGAAAGAGTGCTGCTGGTGTCTCGGCCGCCCAGCCCGCGGTCAACCAAGATCCCCACCGAGCACGGAGAGTGCTTGAGCACGTTCTCGTTCACCTTCCTGAACCCGGGGTCTCCGGCATCCGCCGCGTCCAGCTGCGGGGAGCGGTGGAAGGGCAGCATGATGAACAGGGACAGGCTGTCCTGAGCGCTGCAGCAGATATCATCATGCATGTCAGCGAAGGAAGCGATGGCGAGGTTGCGAATTAGCTTCATCCCTTCCCCTCTGCGTGCCCCTGCTTCCTGGTACGCGTCTAATGCCGCCCCGATCCCCTGCCTTAATTCGACCACCGCGTTGTCGGCCACCATCACCTCGTTGGTCCCTTGCCTGTACACCAGGGCCGCTTTGTTTTCCTCGGTTAGCTCGATCATGTCCATGGCGTACACAACCATCCCTGCTGCTTCCGACCCCGCCCTCATCATCTCCATCAGGCCCATCGCTGTGGGCACGTTCTGCGCCCCTTGCAGCGCGATTGTTATCCGCAGCTCGCTCTCTGGATTGTACCACTGGAGACCCATGAACCTCGGCTTCCCTCCTTTTACCGCCCTCACTCGCCGTATTATGAACGACACCGTGGCCGGCACGTACACTATCGACGCCATTACTATGAACAACATCACCAACATCCCACTCTCGCTCATCAACCCCCTCTGCACAAACAAGAGGATTAATGAACACAGGATCAATCCATACACATGCGTGCGTGCGTGGTGGTGGACAGTAGTAAGAGAGGCAGACTTTACAGTCTTAGCGTGCATCGTGAAGAAGATTTGGAAATAGCCCTTCATGCTGAGGATCATGCCGAGGGTGATGGCTTCGAGCCAGTGCTGACCGTAGCGCAGGCAGATGAGTAGCGTGCCCAGCATCTTGCCGAGGCTCGCGAGCATGCTGATGACGGCCATCCTGAACCAGCTCACGCGGTCGGCTACTCTGCCGTCGATGCTGGACTGGAACTTGATGCCGGCCATCGAGAGGTACAAGGGGAGGATGAAGGCGGTGAGATAGTAGTTGATCTTGCTGATCAAAAAGTTAGAAACCCTGCCTTGCCTCGGCAGAGCCAGCCCTATCAAGAACGAGTTCACCTTGGCGTCGTAGTGAAAGATTGTGGCGAGGTGGCAGAGCAGCTGCGTGGAGAACACGACTATGGTCATGTCCAGCCCTTTCAGGGGCTTCCCCTCGGGGTTCCGGTTGTTCACCCACCGGAAAATCAACCGAATCACGGACACCGCGACGAGCACCTCGGCGAATATGCATGTAAGGACGAAGAGGAAGTCCTTGGCCGTGTTGCGCGCGGCAATGAGGAAGGCCATGATGATGGTGCAGAGCATGTCGTTGGCCATGCCGGCGCGGATGGCACGGCGCCCGATGTCGGACTGGCCGAGCTTGAGCTCCGTGATGAGGCGGGTGATGATCGGGGAGGAGGCCGCGGAGAACATGATCCCGAAGGAAGCAAAGACCCGCTCGGTGAGCCTCGTGTCTCCGGCAGACTGCGGGCTGTGGAGAACAGAGCTGAGGTTTTGGAGGTGGGAGATGCCGTAGATGAGGAGGAAGATGGCCATGGTGCAGGAGATGCCGGCGTAAGCGATCATGATCTCGGGGTTCGGCGGCATTTTAAGCATAGCGAGGGGCTCCATTTCCAGACCCAGCACGAACATGTAGAGTGTGGATGCCACGTTTTCCATCACCCTGAAACCGTTTTCCAACGGGCTTTTGCTCAAAATTGGTAGGTAACTCATCAAAACTCCCACCTGCAACACAACAATTCATGCTTATTATGCTCAACAGATTGGATTGGATTTGATTGAAGGAATTCAGGCTTGTGAAACTAATTACGATGAGCTCGCTGATGATGCGAGGCTGGTGAAAGCGACCGAGAAACGAATGGACGACCCTGCACAGGACCAGGACGACGAGAACATCCAGGCAGAGGTTTGAGTAGAATCCGCTGTCGTAGGGATCCTTCGAGCAACTTCCATCATTGCTAGCCATTCTTCTTCTTCTTCTTCGAAAAAAAAACGATGTTTCTTCACTGCGATCGGTCAATGGACGTCCCCGGCCGTCGTCGTCACCGTTAGCTTCTTATTCGGCCAGCTTTGACGTGGGAGGAGGTGGAGAAGAAGAAGGCTTAGTATAAAGAGAGCCCCTCGTTTCTCCATTTTCCCCTCTCCCTCTTGTGCGTGTGGGGGAACGAAGAGGAGAGACTCGGTCAAAGTCAATACAGGGATTGGTGCTGATGTGTCACTAACTAACTAACTAATAAAAAATAATGAGCTAACTAATTAAAAGAAACTCATGTAAATCTAGTAATGTTTCGCTACAACCGCGTGATTTACTTCATAATTAGAAGAAAAAAATTCAAAAATACTAGCATACAACCATCCCGTTCTCCTCTCTCTCTCTCTCTCTCTTATCTTCCTGTTATTTTCTGATTCTATCTTTATCACATTCAGTTGACATTTTCTTTCTTTTATTCATCTGTTATCATATTTATATGTCATATTGCAGTGATATTGATTTATCGTAGTAGATTTTATAACTTGTTCAGGTACTTTAGGCTTAGCGTGTATACGTGGGATATTTTCCTCGCGTATATGCGTCGCCGACTCTCGTCGCGACTTCGTTTCTACGTATTTTGGGAAGCGGGGCGTTACAGGGTTTCTTCAACATCATAATTTGATTCGCTACATCCTCATCCACGTTAGCAAAAACTCATTCCTCCCCACCATCACTTATTTATATATCTTCATTTCTTATTTTACCTTCCCCATTGTATCTGACGTTGCTCACCTCTCAATCTTTACCTCTATACAGAGTAATTCGCGGGTCGACCTGCGTGGTTAAATCGTCGTGAGGGTTTTTGTGCTGGTCTATTTTTTTTTTTTTTTAATGCCATGTGCAGCTTTTCTGTGCCAATGACAAGGAATACAATGATCTCGCAACCATTTTCTTTAATACTCAGGTTCTTTAACATAGAAAACTTCTACATCATTCTTTCCTATACAAAATCTTTATGTTTTCACTGTTTCCCCCAGCTTCTAGAAATTTAGATGTGATATTTTTTTCTGCAGGATGATGCTATTCGCAATTTATTTATTTTGGTTTTGAAATCTTTAAAGAACTTCTATTATAAGATGCATGTTATTGTTTCTTGCTTAATTTAATTTAATTTTTGTTTATAAGCTGCTGTTATATTAGATATTCAAAACAAAATTTAGCATATAATTTAAATAAAAATTGTCCTGTTAAACAACAGAAAACTACATCTTTATTGATATTAAGAAGAGTTACAGACTCCAATTTCATATAGCCAAGAGTTATCCTCTCTTTATATTGACCCCATACAAAACCAAATCCTACTCAAAATTAAGAATCCTTAGTTGAATTTTTTTTTTTTTGAAATATAGGCTGTAGCCAATCCTTCATTGATTAAAAATGAAAATTATTGTCATTATTGAAGAAATCTAGAATTCTAATTTGATTAGGAGATTACTATTTCATGTAAGATTTTTTTAATTAGAGTATAGAAATAGAAACTTGTATTACTATTTAGATACTTAAATCTCTATAAAGTTTTTTAAATCACATGAGAATTGAACTAAATTAATTTAATCTAAATATCACAAAAAAAATTGAGATCTGATCCAATTTGAACTTTGTCAGCTTCTTGGTATGCAATCTGGATACAGATAACTATATAACTACTTGCATTATAAATTCCTACTACCAAATTTGCTCAACTTAAAAAAGTAAGTTAATATTCAAAACAACTGTGTAAAAATATATCTCAAATGGCTCTATAGTGAAAAATTGAATATTCACAGTTTAAATCAGCACCAAACTAGATTTGACCAGATTCTGTATGATTCAGACATGAAACAATCACATGAACTCCATCCCTCTATTCAGTTAACCAGTGGTGATATACATCACTATGTTCATGAAAACTGTAGGCAAAGCTGAGAAATGACATGAAATTTCAGAGATCGACAACGATTGCATATCGAATAAAAGGCTGATCAGCTGGATCAGGCAACAACCACTTCATAAGATGATCTCTCGATGAACTATCACATTATGCCTGCTCTGTTCAGTACGAATCATTCAGTACAGATGGACTTGTTCCGAAGAAAATGAAGTAAAAACTGTTGTTGATGATAATAGAGATACATTGGAAGGGAGCGAGCGAGCTCACCAAGTCATACATGTACATTTTGTGGCATACGAGCTTTTAACTGTTGAGTTATGCTTATGAACAGCCCGTGTTCTCTGCTAGAAAGGAAGCAGTTGCATTCATCCCCGCTATCCAATATGTTTGCCTGTTCCCCTTTCTTTCCTTTGTTTTTTCTCTTCTGGGAATGAAAACAAGAAGCAAATCATACACACAGGGAGTGGGTGAGACTTGAGGCACTGGTGGGTTGTCAGTATCGTGTTTTGCCTTTTTATTCTGTTTTTGTGAGGCAAAACGGACTGCTTGCTTTCCAAGATCCAAGGTTGTGGATCTTCCACTGTCCAGAAGGACTAACAAAGATGACGAGGACGTGCTGTCTCCTTGGATGGTGACATCTGAAACCACTCCCTTTTGCCTTCATAAACAAAAGCATGTACTCAGATCACAAACAACAATCACGTTTGGGGAGGGAAAGAAAACAAGAGATATAGCCACTACTAAAAAAAAATATAAAAAAAAATAAACCCTCACCAAGAATTGTCTGATGATTGATGCATTTCAACTCTTTTTCCAATTGCATTCTTGCCCAGCTTCTGCAATATCCAGTTTGCTTCCATTTCTAGATCAGTTAATGGATTTTTCAGGTGATGTGTAGCAGATCTATCTTCTTCTTCAGCGCTAGCATCAACTTTTTCTGTCGTTGAAGGTCTTTTTCTTTTCGAACGTTGTCCTTTAACTGGGTTCTCTCCCTCTCCCCGAGAAGCCCAACAGCTTCGCTGTTCAAAATACGGATTCTTAAATTTTAGCTTCAGCAATGGCTTAGGGTCACTGAAGGCAGCACTGGAAACGAACTTCAATCGTGATGTATGATGACCCCCATCAGTTTGTAAATTAACAGTGTTTGAACTAGTCGATTGCTTCTTCTTTAGAAGAATATCCTCATCACCGCTCTCTGGTCTGACTTCCCTGACAGCCTTTACTGCGGTAGTAGGACTAGTGCTGCATGTAGCCATAACCTCATTTATATTTCCATTCTTTTTCCTCTGCTTGTCACAAACAATTCCGAATTTCATAACATTTTCTTCTCTATCTCCATGCTTTAAGCTTCTCCTCAGGCTTGTATTATCAAGTTTTGCTCCTAAAGTGAATTACAGATATGTCATTTCACATGAATATTCAAGTCTGCATCTATCCATATCCAGATGCATGATAGATACCACAAGAAGATGAACTTGAAACCTACGTGGCTCGTACATATATTCGATATAATATAACTTGATAACAGAATATGCTTAAGAAAATATTAGCTAGTACACAATCCAAAAGTACCTTGTCCATCACCCCGATCATTAGTTTTTGGCTGGCTAGTGTCTTCGTTACCTATTTTCCAGAAAAAAGAATGTAAACAATTAGTGCTCAATAAAAGAACTAACAGGTCAACTGAAAGCATCAGATACGCTATATTAATGGAAAAATAACCTTAATCTCAATTTTCCGTTTTATCATGTTTCTATAACCAAGGTTTGGAAACTAAGTTCAGTTACAGTCCACCCTATACAGTTTCAGTTTCAGCAATCGGCTGATTTCTGTGTTTCAGAATTGCTGGTTTTGAGAGCTAAATAATTGACAATGTATTAAAATATTACAGCTTAAAATATGAACAATATAAATCTCTTGAATAACCTCTCCCCACACGCTAGAGGTTGGCTATCTGTTAATGTAAAGTGAGTTCTTGGACAGGCACTTGTGCATGCTCAACTGAAAGCCAGTCATCACCCACCCACCCACAAGAACTATAGAGGATGAACCTCCCCATGCATGCTCAGGTGGGCAACCACCTTCTTAGCTCCTTGACTTGCACAAGACTAGACTCACTCCCAAAGCTATTTTTTCAGATCTAACTGGGAAAAGTAGACCAAACCCTATTCAAATAGCTAGTTACAGTTGTAATTATTAACTACAGCCAAAACTAGACCTGAGCAAAACCCATCCACATCCCTAATACTCTTGACCAACCACTGGAACCAAGCAGCCTTAGGAGCCGCCATCTAAGAGGTAAAGGGAGAGAAGCAGCAGTCACAAGACTGATCCTTTGGAGTTTAGGCTTCAGCACTATTCCGCGTCAATACATTAACTCTCCCCCCAATGCTTTCACAAAGACAAGCAGGAATAGGCAGAAACAAGTTGGAATCATCCATGCTTTCACAACTAAAACTTAAATTCTGCATGATCCACCTAAACCAAAGAGAAACTTTCATTTCAGATTACATTGTAACATACACCTTAACTGATAAAAATAAATATTGTTTTAAAAAATACTGATTATCGAACTAGGTTTAAATTTTTAATCAAATTTTAGGGAAGCAGACAATAAGAAGCTAAAAAATGGAAAGGGACATACCATAAGAGACAGAAAAATCTTGCTCTCTATGGCAGCTTGAAGTCTCAGACTTTGGCGAGCTGGAAAGATTTCTGTTTTTAGATCCCAAATGAATGACCAATTTGGTTCCTTTAACAGTCTCATTCTTGCTTGCAGTTTTAGTGCATTCCTTAAAATGCAGACTTTGTAATTTCCAGCCATCAGTTTGGACCTTGGACGCCCTATCAACATTGTTGTCACCAAATTCCTTGACACTGGTGTACTTGTTTCCCACATGTTGAATGTCTGGCCCATCAAAAGTGCTAAATGATCTTTCTCCATTCTGCTTTTCATAATTTTGAAAAGATCCTTCTGCATTACTAACAAATTTTATAGTCTTCTTTGTAGGATTCTTATTTGGCAAGACATTCTTGGAGACAGTATTAACACTTTCTTTAGAATTCTTTGTAAATTTATCACTTAATCCTTTGACAGAAAACTTTAACGACCTCGCATGATCATTTTTAGAAATGACAGGACAATTTTGTTCATCGTCCGAATCCGGAGAAATGTCTTCCTGAGATGGCAATCCAGCGCCAGCCCTCAAGCTAGCAATTAGTTTACGTTCAGCTATGTCTTTCCTATTCCAAAGTTCTCGAACAGCATCATCTGTATCCTTCACCTGATCATCAGGATACGCATATCATTTGTCATACACAGTAACAATTGATAACGAACTACGCATAAAGCTTCTGAAAAGCATACAGCACCTGACAACATTCACCACGACACGCAGCACATGTGTAATGTAGATTCTGATCTGCTTGAAACTGTTGATACTTTTCGTCACTGCATAATATACAGGGAAACATAAGTTAATGCCTTCATGAATAATGAAGTCCATAGATATCCACTAGATAAAACAAAGGCACGCTACCAGTAAAGTGTGAATAAGGAGGAAAAATGAAAGAAATTTTCCCAAAAGAAAGCAAAAAATTGTCTGGTAAAGAAGTGAAAAGGAAGAAAAAGAACAATGTCCACATGGCTACCTATGATTCTTCGCGGTCTATAGGATCTAAAAGAAGCAAAAAACAAGGCAATGAAGTTGCTTTTCAATTAAAAGAAGGAAAAACATTAAGCAGGACAGATTGAAGAGGTTGGTACACTGAACAAGGATCCAAACTATCAATAGTTTAAAAACCTTTTGAGAAAAGAAAGTACATAGATATTGTCAGAAGCATGTTCCACTTGTATGTGCATATTGTTTAAAATGGGTGCCCGTTTGACAAAAAGTTGGACATCCTTATGGTGTGCAGGAACAGCAAGATAAGAATGTCAGGAAGGGGAATCAAAAGTAAATGAGAGATTGAATTGCAGAGCAGCCTTGAAGTACTTACATCACAGCTATCCAACAATGTGAAGTCAAACATACATCAAAATGATGCATGCCAGTCCAACCGAAGAGAATGATAAATGACAGTTCAAACTAAGAGAGAGGTCCAGGAAAATCATTTTCAAGAGAACTTCAGCAAGAAATCATTCAGAAGAAACCATAACCCGCATGGCCGTATTCGCATACTCATCTCGATGCACTTTATGGTTCATAATTTCATATAAACATATGTAACATAACTTAATAACCGATGCATCACGAAGCCATCTTTGCTTCCTCTTCCGTACAGCGTCCACAGTGGAAATATGGTACAAAATATTAGTTTATATTTGAAAACATACACAGTGTACTTATCTCGTTGTGGTTCAACATAGATGGCGCCACTAAAAGTTAAAACAGAAGGAAATGTTTGAAGTTGCATATACCAAAATCTGTCTTTCAACAAATAATAGCATTATAGATTTCCACATATCATGCATCCAAAGGAAATGAATTTTATGTGTCACTAGGAATGTAACTGAGTAAGGGCCAGTCTGAAGGGCCATTTGATCTGGCCCTATCAAACATGGTTCAAAATCGCGGTCTCGGCCGCCGACTCGGCGGGTATTGAGACGAATCGGTCTCGGTATCTCGGATCGGTCTCGAGGGATACGCACAAAACGTTACATAAAAAGCCCAAAAAATTTTGAAAAAAATCACGCAAATCTTTTTAAAAAAAATGTAGACATCAATATTCATGTATCACATCACATGTCCAAAACATATCACCTAATACACGAAACATAAAAAAAAGCTAAATACACGCGTCGTTAGTAGAAACATATCAAAATACATGCATAATATAGTAAATTTCACAAAACACATTCATAAATGTCTGCTAATGTAGTCATTTTCACATTAAATTGTGATGAGGCACAAAATCATCATCATAATTATCCTTGCGATAAGTAAAGAAACCGGTACTAGTACTCGCAGATCTCTTGAGTTCCTGACCTGATGTCAAACCCAAACCCTACATATGATTTTCAAGACTCTGATAATCCCGTGAGTAATTATCATGTCCACTCGAATAATCATCGCTAGAATTTGGATCTTGTATGGCATAATAATTTGGATTCGTCGACATAACACCACTCCGTTGACTTCCACCAACACCATAAGTCCCTCCATAAGCACCGTTGTTGCCTCCATTATTATCATCACCGTCATCATCGCCATCGCTGCCATCACCGTCATCATCAACATCATCACCGTTTTCACCATCATCACTTTTAGAACTGGATAAAACCCTCATATCTTCACCATCATCATCATCATCATCTGCTTCTCTTATATCTTTACTTTCCTCACTACGAAGAATACCTATATTGAAGAGGGAAAACTTTGAAATGATTTTTCCAATTTTTTAACACTCTTCGATGAAAACATGTTTTTGATTGTTTTCTGTTTAGATGAGAACATGTAAGGTTCAATTCTTTTAAAAATTAGATAGATCTATTTAAAAAAATACTTAAATCAAACTGTAAGTCTCAGTCTCTCATATTTATAGTTAAATCAAACTAATTAAATCATATCAATTAAATTTAAATCTATTTAAAAACTGGATCTATAAGTTAAATTTAAAAAACAAGATCCATTTAAAAACCAGATTTATTAAATTAAAACAATATCTAATTAAATTTAAAAACTGGATCTATTAAAACAAAGGGGGGTGAGACATACACAGAGTGTAACGCCCTGATCCGGCGGGTACGGAGACGTTACTGCGACGTATATACGCAGGTCAGAAATACCCTCACGTATATACGCTAAGCATCAGTACAGGCAAGAATCAGAGTACGGAAGCATGTGGTGCATTATACATTCCAACACATGAGTACAGTTACAAAGTTATCACCAGATGTGACCCAATATTACAAGAATATTACATCACCCATATGGCGCAAATGCGAGAATACAAGTAGATGTACAAGTATGAACAATACAAAGAGAGGCTCGGAGTCATAACAGGAAAACTCTAGAGCTGAGCAGGGGGCTTGAAAGGATAGGGCTCTGGACGATCTGCTGGAGATCCACGCTACCGCTGCGCCACTCTGATCAGCAATTGGGAGAATCCACACGCTCCAAGCTCCAAAACCTGAACATGGGGATCCAGAGGAGTCAGAACTCCCCGGCGAGTGGTGATGCGAAAGCCAGATGGCGAGCATAGATAAGCACACGTGTATCGATAAATCCGAATCATATCAAGTAGGGAAGACTCATAGTATGATCAGATAAGAGCAGGAAACAGGTAGAATAGAATACAATGGAAAGGCAGGATATGAACAGGTATAGTATGATAATCATAAAACCGAAAATCCGAAGTAAAATCCGATACAAGCAAACATGGCAAGGCATATTACGGATTCATAGCTGGCATCTTTTATTATTATTACTCGTCTTACCCCAATGTCTAGATATGTGAACTAGCGTCCCAGCGCACATATATCCACATCTGAGTAAAGCAAGGTTGTTATTGGAAACCAACGGGGGTATCAACGAATAATGTTTACAGTGGGTCCCGTACATACCCGGGACCACGGCCCAGGATTGTTCCGTTGCTTGGTGGACGGAACCTGCCGCAAGGCGATCAGGAGGGTCTTATAGAATGCCCTTATCAAGATGGTACCAGGAAGGAGGGAGCCAGCACTCCCCTCGGTCGCCTGGAGGCCCACAGGTCAGACCGGAAGTTTTATTTGCACAACATACCTAGTACCACTGTAAACACGAACATATATTGATAGCCGCAAGTTTCCCCCGACCCGATGCAAGTTGTTCCTTTTTATGATTTATTATGTAATTATCAATTTTACGGGAATAGCAGGTGCAAGACATGATCAGGAATTCAGGAGTACATGAGTACTGTAGATTCAGGTCACTGTATATGTATAATACATGATAACAAGTATAATATTCCCGCAAATGTGATAATCACAGGTCAAGTATTAATATGATAAGAGGCAAGTGATAAGTCATGTCATAATAAGAAGCAAGTGTTAAGTAGCAAGTCGGGTGTCAGGTGATGACACATCAGTTGTCAAGTGATACAGACATGTGTCCAGTATTAGCAGGTAGATGATAGGTATCAAGTAATAGCATGTCAAGTGTTAACATATCAAGCAAGTACTTGGTAAGTGATAGAGTAATAGCTGAGCACAATCAAGCAGAGCTGAGCAAGCTGGAGCGAGGCTAATGTACAACACTAATTGCTATCATGCTCGGCGTGGTTACCGCTCGCAGCGTAGCTACACACACGTGTCGCAGCAAGCGTAGGAACGCCATACTACCGCTCACGGGAAAGTCATGCTCACGGGGTAACTATACTCGAACGGAGTAAGCGGTAAAGTGTCGACGCTAGATCCACCTACCAGGCGTAGCATAGAGAAAGTCCAGAGGACTTTAAACCCCAAAGGTTGTACCCAGAGGTTAGGGTACCTGCAGAGAAGGTGTTAGTTCTAGATACAAATACATAAGACAATCAAGTCGATCCGACAAAGCGGGAAAGCCAAGAGGAAAGCGAGAACACTCGCCTAAATCTTTAGAAAACACAGTGAAATCCCCAATCTCCGGAATTCAGGTAACCAACGCTTAAACGCGTTAAAGAGAGTGATAGATAGAGAGGAGAAAATCAAGAGAGAGAAAGAGAATGAGAGAGAGGAGAGAGAAAGTGAGAGCTAGAGAGAGAAGTCCATGGAGAGAGAGTGTACAGGGAGAGAGAGTGTGTATAGGGAGATGCGGGTTTGAGAGTGAGACGCGGGGGTCGCAGACGCGGGGGTCGCGTCGCGTAGATGCCACAAACGCGAGGTTCGAGACCCGCGTTCAAGTTATAACACGAGAAGAACGCGGGCGCGGACGTGGGTTCCGCGTCGCGTTAACACGAGAAGAACACAGACGCGGGCATGAGCTCCGCGTCGTGTTGACACGAGAAGGACACAGACGCGGGCATAGGCTCCGCGTTGCGTCGATACAAGAACGCGAAGGCCGCGTCATACAAATGTCAAGAACGCGAAGATTCGCGTTAAGGAATTGCTTGGACGCGGGGGTGAGATCCGCGTCAGCAATTTTAGAGAGAAAAGGGAGACAGGGAGAAGTGAGAGAGACGCAGGGAAAGAGTGAGAGTGGGACGCAGGTTTTGGGAGGAAAACAGAGAAGGAAAGAGAAAGGAAAGGAAAGGAAAAAGAAAAGAAAGAAAAAAAGAAGGAAAGAAAAGAAAGAAGGAAAAGAAAGGAGAAGGGAAGGGGGGATGGTAGCCGGCCATGACCGGTGGTTGCCGGCGGCGGCCGGAGATGGCCGGAAGTGGCCGGAGATGGCTGGCCAAAGCCCCAAGCCCAAGCAATCATGGGGGTGCAAGTGTAGTTCATTTGAAAAATTTGGAGTTTTGCAAAAGGGATTTCGGAGAGCGAAACAATAGCTTGTTAGAAAGAGTTCTCCGAGGGGAGGAAGATGGCGTGGTGGCCGTGGCGGATTTCCAGATTTCACCACTTTAAAGGACTCGATCAATTTCAGTTATCCATTTAAAGGTTCCGTGGCGGATTTCCAGATTTCACCACTTTAAACCAATATTTTTTTATTTTTGGATCAGAACTTGAGAAGCCAGAACACAAATATCCACAAGAAAGAGAATTTCAAACAATAGAATACAAACAATGAAATATGAACTACATAATTGTTTACATAACATATGAAAGTATAAACGATTTAATGTGTTTTGCTTACAACAATTTATTTCCATTGATTTAATTGAATTTCTTTTAGTAGACAAAGTCTTTTTGCAACCAAAGAAGATTTTATCTTGCATGCGCCAAATTTATATACCAAATTCATTAAATTATATCATATGTATGTATACAGATAGATGTTTAGCAAGGAAAATACATTTAATCCTCACTTTATACCCAGATTGTCATCTCCAATAACAACCTTACTGTTCATGCAGGGAGAGGGTGGGGCAATGAAAATAGGGAGAGGGGACTTCGAGACAATAGCATGGTTGCAGCACGATAGAGCGAGTGTTGAAGTGTTTGCTACTCAAGGTAGATAGAAAGTGGAGTCCAGGGGGACAGTGAAAATTGGGGAGAGAAAAAGTACGAGAGAACGACATTGTAACCAGATGTGGACAGCTGAGTAGTGAAATCCACCAACGTGTTTATTGCTTTACACCAACTTTAAAGCTTAAGCTTTGACATCATTCAATTTTACCTGATTAATTGATTTATACAGTTCAATTTCATACTGGTTGTGGCCGAACTGTCTGAATTACATATTTCAGCCAAAACATTGGCCTTATAATACAAGGATGAATCAACATAATTGCTGCTTTGCGCTAACTTTAAGGCTTGGAGGTTACATCTTTAGATATTACCCTATTTACCAATTTATATAATTCAATTTCAGACTGCTGATAGCCAAACGAGCTGACATGATGTGGGAGGAATTTCTCAGATAATTTCTCCACACCTCAAATTGTAAATGAATAGTCAGATGAAAGTAATTGCAAACAACAAGCACTTTACGTAAAAAACCTGAAAGGAAAAAATCACAAGAGAGAGAGAGAATTTACCGTAATGTCAGAAAATTACAAGGAATTCTGTAGTGTGATGTTGCGATTACTATCTCTAGGGTTTGATATAGTAATCAGAAACCAACCTCTTTCTTGATGGAGATGAAGGTGCATTTATACTCGCCTGAGCTGGTGCGAATATTTTGGATCTACATAACTGCATGATTTGCACGTTATGATCTCCTTGTAACCGCACAGATCGCGCGCCGCTTGATTATTGAGATCGTGGTACAGAGATATCCACCACTACCCATAACAGCTCGCATTGATATAAGAGCGTTATAATGTTTAGAACGTGGGGATGATCAGGCGGCATAGCTGAATCTGCGAATCGCGGGGATCGTGTTGTCCAGCTGTAAGCAATGCAAGAGTAGCATGCTTCGGAGGGTCTTCGTGTCAGAGTCTTGGATGTCCCAGGAAGGATCCTTGTACCGATTATTGGTGTCCCGGACTGTCGCACGGCTACAGTTATCTGATCAGATGTGGGATCTTGGCGAGGCCTGAGATTTTCTTCTTGGGCCCATGTGCCTGAGACTTTCTTCCTGGGCTCATGTTGGGCTTGTATGTGAGTTGGGCCTGCTGGCAGAGACGTGTGGCGATCTTTATGAAGGTCAAAATTCAAGCACTACAAATGCTCCCTCCGCCTCCCTCTCGAAGTATCCGAGCGAGGGGGCGTATCCTCCGGTATAACCTTTCACCGAGTAGTCAGAGTGTCTTCTTGCGCTTCGTGTAGAACAGCTGGAGAGCATTTAAGGGAGAGCAGTTAGGGCACGGAGACAGTTGTCGGAGTGACTTGACAATTGTCGGGACCGTATCCTCCAACATGACCCTCATCGAGTAGTCGGAGCATCTTCTTGTACTCCTAGGGAGCGAGTTTGGACACGAATTTGAAAGTTGTCGGAGTGCCGTGACAGTTGTCGAAGCTTGCCCCTCAGGTGATGTATTTTAATGTCTCCGCTGCGCCTTTTAGTCGTCAGGGTGAGAGTCCGATGGAAGTTGTAAGAGTAGTCATCAGGGTGAGAACTCGATAGAAACTATCGGAGCCATCAGGAGGACTATCGTCTTTCAGGAGAGCATCGATGTAGGTCTGAGCTGTCAGAGTGAGCACTCGATACAGTCCGTAAGAGCATCTATCAAGAGCGCTTCTGTGATTCAGGAGTGACTCTGTATAGGTTTAAACCATCAGGGTGAAGACCTGATAAAGGATATAAGAGCGACCATCAGAAGCGCTTCCGTCATTCAGGAGTGACTCCGTATAGGTCTGAGCCATCAGGGTGAAGACCCGATATATGGTGTAAGAGCAACTATAAGAAGCGCTTCTGTCATTCAGGAGTGACCCCGTATTGGTTTGAGCCATCAGGGTGAGGACCCGATATAGGCAGTAAGAGCGACCTTCAGGAGTGTTTTCGTCATTCAGGAGTGACTCTGTATAGGTCTGAGCCATCAGGGTGAGGACCCGATATACGCTGTAAAAGCGACCATCATGAGCACTTCCATTATTCAGGACTCAGGAGTGACTCTGTATAGGTCTGAGTCGTCAGGGTAAGGACCCAATATAGACAGCCGAAGTGACCATCAAAAGCGCTTCCGTCTTTCAGGACAGTCTCCGTGTAGGTCTAGCTGTCAAGGTGAGAACCGGATATAGACTGTCGGAGTGACCATCAGGAACACTTCCGTATTTTAGGAAACCCTCTGTATAGGTCTGAACCGTCAGGGTGAGCACCCGATACAGGCTGTCGGAGTGACCGTCAGGAGCGCTTCCATCTTTCAAAAGAGCATCCGCGCAGGTCTAGCCGTCAGGGTGAGAACCCGATATAATCATATAAGCTATCAGAGTGACCATCAGGAGCGCTTTCATCTTTCAGAAGAGCCTCCGTGTAGATCTAACCATCAGGATGAGCACTCGATATAAGTTGTCAAAGTGACTATCAGGAACGCTTCCGTCTTTCAAGAGAGCCTCCGTGTAGATCTAGCCATCAGGGTGAGGACCTGATATAGGCTGTCAGAGTGACCGCTAAGAGCGTTTCCGTCTTTCAGGAGAACCAATGTGTAGGTCTAGCCGTCACGGTGAGAACCTAATATAGGTTGTCAGAGTTACCGTCAGGAGCGTTTCCATCTTTCAATAGAGCCTCCATGTAGGTCTAATCGTCATTGGGAGGACCGGATATAGGTTGTCGGAGTGACCGTCAGGAGCACTTCCGTCTTTCAGGAGAGCATCCGTGTAAGTCAACTGTCAGGGTGAGGACCCGATATAGGCTGTCAGAGTGACTGTCAAAAGTACTTCTGTCTTACAGGAGAGCCTCCGTACAGGTCTAGCCGTCAGGGTGAGGACTCGATATAGGCTGTCGAAGTGACCATCATGAGTGCTTTTGTCTTTCAGGAGAACCTTCATGTAGGTCTAGCTGTTAGGGTGAGGACCCGATATAGATTGTCAGAGTGACCATCAGGAGCGCTTCCGTCTTTCAGGATAGCCTATGTGTAGGCTTAGTTGTTAGGGTGAGGATCCGACAAAACCTGTCGGAGTGATCTCAGGAGCGCTTCTATATTTCAAGAGAGCCTTTGTGCAGGTTTAGTCGTCAGAGTGAGAACCTGATATAGGCTGTCGGAGTGACTGTCGAGAGCGTTTTTATCTTTTAGGCAAGCCTCTGTGTAGGTCTAGTCGTCAGGGTGAGGACCCGATATAGGTTGTCAAAGTGACCGTCAGGACTGCTTCTGTCTTTCAGGAGAGCCTCCGTGCAGGTCTAGCCGTTAGAGTAAGGACCCGATATAAGCTGTCGGAGTGACCGTCAGGAGTGCTTCCGTCTTTCAGGAGAACCTTCGTGTAGGTCTAGTCGTCAGAGTGAGGACCTGATATAGGTTGTCGGAGTAATCGTCAGGAGTGCTTCCTTCTTTTAAAAAAGCCTCCGTGTAGTCCTTGCAAGATTCTACGCGAGCTTGTTTATTGCTTTGACGTCTTGATTTTGATTCTTCTTCGGGGGAACAGACTCTGATTTCTGTTTCTCCTATTCATTCCCTCGTTTGAGAGAGCGACTGGTTTCGCCTCAGGTAGCATCCTCAATCTGCATGTACTTCTAAGCCCGAGAGAGGATGTCCCTCATCTTGGTGACTTTATAATTCACCAAGTGTTTGTAGGAGTGAAAAACTTGCAACCTACTGATGAACGCAGCGGCAGCCACCTCGTCATTGCAGTTATATACTAAGGCCATTTGGCTTTAAAAATAACTAACTTAATGTTTGAGGCTCTCTCCGAGCTTCATCTTGATCGTGAGAAGGTGATTGTTGTTCTTATTAAGATCATGTCGGAAAGCGTGTTTGTGATAGAAAGCCTGCTTCATCTCTTCAAAACTCCAGAGCAAGTATCTTGGGAGAGAGTAGAACTAGTCGTAGGTGACGCCTTTGAGACTGGATGGAAACACGTGACTCAAAAGGAGGTCATCATGAGAGTGGACCGCCATCTTGTCTTGGTATTGTCGGAGGTGCTGAATGGGATCGGTCGCCCCCAGAGTAGCACTCGAAGCTCGTCATGATGAACTTTTTAGGGAAACGGTGAGAGGTGATATCCTCCGAGAGTGGTGAGTCGGAGGTTCTCAAGCCGCAAGGCTCCACCTCTTTTCGGAGTTGTTGACTTTCTTCCTCAATCCGCTTTCGAACAATCTCCTCAATGTACTCGATGCGAGGGACCTTCGTAGCCTTGTGGGGGCCAGAATTATTAGAGTGCTCGTCATCACTCGAGAGGTGAGATCTGGCGTGCCTCTGATTGCTCTTGGTGTGGGTGGTTCCCACGGTAAGAGGTGGTGACGGGGGAGCCCGAGACCACTTTGCCCCTTGATTCCTAGTGAACTGCGACTTCTGAAAGATCTCAATCTAAGTGATGAGTTGATCCTGAACGCGGGTCGCTGTGTCTCTCCAAAGCAGCCTTCTCGCGCTCGCGAGCCACCTCCGCTCGTTGCTCGTCCAATTGTCTTTGGAGGCTGGCGAGCATTTGAACGAGCTGATCTTCGGTGGGGAGCTGGGTTTCGTGTCCATTGGTCCCTACCTCCGGCGAAGTAGGCGGGGAAAATTGACCTTTTTTGACGTCTTCGATGAGAACGTCGGGATGGAGAGAATGAGCATCGGTAGGCCTCGCGCCCCCAGTAGCCATCGACTTGCCTTTTGAAGTGGTGGCGGTGGTGACCTGGGATGTACTCTTCTTTAGTGAGGCCATTTCTGTTTGGTTAGACTTTTTTAGGAAGGGTTTGGGAAAAAAAGGAGATCTTGAGTGTGGATTCAAGAGCTCTCAACAAAAGCACCAAAATGTGGTGGGAAATTCCACACCGCGAATTGTAAATGAATAAATAGGTGAAAACAATCGCAAACAATAAGCACTTTAAGTGAAAACTCCGTAAGAGAAAAACCATGGGAGAGAGAGAATTCACTATAATGTCAGAGGATTACAAGAAATTCTATAGTGATGTTGCAATTACAATCTCTAGGGTTTGATGTAGTAATCATGAACCAACTTCTTTCTAGATGGAGATAGAAGTGTATTTATACTCACCTGAGCTGTCATTGTGCGTGCAGATATTTCAGATTTCCATAACTGCATGATTTGCACGTTATAATCTTCTTGTAACCGCCCAGGTCGCGCCGCTTGATTGTTGGGTTCGCCATGCAGAGATATCATATATCATCCATAACAGCTTGCATTGATATGTGGCGTTATAACGTTTAGAACGTGGGGATGATCTGACAGCATAGTTGGATCCACGAATCGCGGAGATCGTGTTGTTTAGCTGTAAACAACGTAGGAGTAGCAGGCTTCGGAGGGTCTTCGTGTCGGAACCTTGGGTGACTCCGAAAAGGATCCTTATACTGATTATTGGCGTCCCGGAGAGTCGCACAACTTCGGTTGAGTAGTAAATCCAGGTGATTGATGTCTGATCAGATGTGGGCTCGGGGCGAGTCCCGAGATTTTCTTCTTGGGCACATGTGCCCGAGACTTGCTTCCTAGGCCCATATTAGGCATGTATGTGAACTGGGTCTGCTGGTAGAGAAGCGATGCCCTCAGAAGGTGGAACACGTGTCGCAATCTTGATGAGGGTCAAAATCCGACCACTACACATGACAAATCTAGTCATGTGACAATCTTAACAATCTAACCCTCATTTTTTTCTAAAACCTTAAACAATGGCCTTAACATGTTAATTGATCAAAATTCTGGTTCCACCTTAAGAACAATTCGTAATGGATTATTTCAAGACATTGTATGTTTTGCATACCATTAAACCTTATGAGGAGTCTAAAGCTCCTTACACCATCTACATGAGTAACTTCAGGTTAATGACAGTGTTAATGATACACTAATTATATGGATAACATTTTGGGGTAATAAGAGTATTTACTACCTGAAACACAGTGGGTAGCACTCTTGTAATATATGCAGAAGTGGAAGATCACTTAGCTTAGTTGTGCGGTAATAATCTCAAGATGAAATAGGTTTTCTCTAGTCATATACTCTACGATTTGGATGACTTTTGGGGCTAATCAAATTATCAATGATATAGTACATTATTACCTGGATTCAAATCGCCTAACGAAACCACATATTGGAGTTGAGACGCACAAGGGATCAATGACTTCTATATGTCGATACTAGGATGGTTAACAAGATTAAAAGTCTAGTTAAGGTTTTCTGGGGTTATGAGCTTGGTTTGACAACTGTATGCAAACAATCAGTGCTAACGGAATATACTTGCGGAGTATTTCAAGGATTGCTCAAGAGTCTACTTATAACCCTAAACTCCAAGTGATGTATTAATTGGTTGTGGGTTGAATAGTATTTCATTTGTCTCAAGGACCAAACTAAGTTGTTTCGTGAAGGGGGTATTATGGACAGTGCAGTTTACAAGAAGACAAACAATATAGATGATGCAATCACTCGATATGGCTTGGATCTGTAAATAAATTACTTCAGTCTAGAATAAGAAGCCTGAGAGAAGTTGCAATGAGTGATATGAGATGCCTGATCCGAGATCCCTTGACCTAAACTCCTCTTAGATTATAGAAGTATGAAATTGGGCAGATCACAATAAGGAGTTGGTATTTTACCTTTTCCAAAACCCTCAAGAGCCAATGACTCATAGCTAGTGAGAGTTTGATCTTTGCTTGAGCGCAAAAGAAGAGATAGTGTTGGAGGTTTGTTCTACAAGGAATTGGTTGAGAGAAGGATTTAACATTGTTACCCTGATTATCATCGAGAATCATGGAGCTTCAACGCTGACGCATGGGCATTGCATCTAAATATAAAATCTAGAGTTTGCTGGAACACATCTTGAATGGTTTAGATATCTTGCATGTTACAGAATACTATTATTAATATGCTATAAAAGTATGGCACCATTTATGATATATCAGCATCTTATCTTAAACCTCCAGTAGTATCACACAGTAATAGTATAATGATCAGAGGACCAAAAGAAAAATGTCACAGGGGCTTCAGGTATCGGTAAAGAAATATATGTTACTGCTAGCCAACAAACCATTAGTATAAGCATCAAGCATGGTGCTAACTATTTGAGTTGGAACTAAGAAGCCTTCACCAATTATTCCAATTAAGAGTAGCCAGCATCAAGACAAGTTTTGTGATGCACTTTTTATGTCTTTTTATTCAAGTTAACTCAAATTCTCCCTACTCTTTTCAAGCCTTACAACACAAATCAGATCCATTCACCTACTTGATGCCGCCTCAACTTTTCGATATACATGATCTTACCATCATAGTTATTTCTCTATTTGGCAATTAGTTGCACATCTCCTGTCATAGGTGACCTTCACCTTGTGTGTCTATGTGTACATTTCCTATCATATACACATTACTCTAGCATTCCAATGATCACCTTCACATGTGTATATGATAGAGGATGATCACCTTAGTGTGTATATGTGCAAGTCTCCCATCGCATACCCATTACTCACATAGCATTCCAATGTTCACCTTTGTGTGGACCCTCTTTAATATAATAATCTTAAACACAAATTTTCAATAATTTTCCTCATCTTAACATACTGCTAGTTTATGTAAGGATAATTCTTTTGAGAAAACGGACAGTGGCTATCAATTTAGGAACGTGTAAAATATGGAAGTAAAGCATGAATCTTCTTTGCAGTTTCCGAAAAGTAAGTAGATATATACCTAATGCCATCGCACCCACAATGTATCCATCTTTCACATATATCACAGCAAACCATGGGTGTTGTTTCAGAATCTCTGTACACCTAAGGAGGTTAAGCATAGATCACATTAGCCATTCTATACAATTTCAGATGGTCATAGGCACACAAAACACATGTATATGTGCATGAATTGATGTATATAAGTAAAACTTGCATTGGTTTAATAAGTATAATTGAAGTATGAGGACAAAAAGTAAATCTACATTCTCGCATATGATCCATAATAATGTATATAATTATCCATAAAAATGTGGGAAGCAAAATAATTATTTAAGGTGAAAAAAACATTAAGTGAAAACTGTGAAATGACATTAAGATGGTCCAAAAGCAAACAAATAATAATATTCAATTTAAAGCAAATCCAACTATTTAAGCATGGAAAACGGCGATGGTGTTATAAGCTCATAATATGTAACATCAGGATTTGTAAGCTAGAAAGATGTTTGAGGACGGCGCACACACCCCACCCCACTCTCAAAAAACTAATAAAAGGAATTAAAAAAATAAACAAAAACAAAACCTAACACAACAAGCTCTCTATTACAATAGTTTTCCCTTTTATTAAACACCAGTGGTGAAAATGTTTCTTTCAATTGGAATAGTTTGAGTTCTCTGTTGCCTTTGTTTTCATCTTCATTATGAGATTCTTGAGATTTGAAAGACCACAAAACTACAAGACCAGCGAGGCCAAGAAATTATCTTCTTCATCTTCCTGCTCCCCTCGTCATCCACCCATTTTATATTTCTAACTGCTCAAAAGATGCATAAATCACCCAAAATGCTTTCCAGATAAGACTTTTTCACAAGTGAAAACTTTCCATCTCTTGATGGAGGCAAGCTTGAGGCAGATTGTATGGTGCTTAACTCAGAGCCTGATAAATCTTAGGTAGGGTTATCAATATGCAACCAAGTCAATAAGCTTTTAAGATATCCAAAATGAATCCATTTCATTTTGGTTTACTTTTGGTTGAGTTCAGATCTTTTAAGTGGTTATTCCATTGCAATTTCTTCCTCCTTTATTTATGGGGAAAAAAGATACTAAGCCATCAAAAACGGGCATGACAATAAAAATATAATGCAGTCATGCAATCCCACATTACAGTTTCGTTTTTAATTGAACAAATAATTAAAGACTAACAATATTCTTTAATTTTGTTCCTAAGAGTTGCTTATCACATAGTTAGGAACTTAGAATTGGAAGTAGGCATATCCAACCCCAAACCAATCAACCATCAGACTTGAAACAAACCAAATGCAACCTACGTCCATATTGGGTTTAATAGTGCCCTAAAATGCTTCAAATACGGCCATATATGTGCATGGGGCTCCTGGTCGTTCAGGCCATATGCAGAAACAATGAATATGTGGTATGATCCCAGTTGACACAGCAAGAGTGAATTGAGAGAAGGAAAAAAAGAATTACCGAGTGATGCCAGCATCTTCTATTGTTCTCACTGCCTATGATCATGATGGACTAAAAAGTCATTGTCGCTAGTTCTTCTATACCACACGGCAGGGACACAGGCAACAAATGAATGGATTGGGGATTAGATAGAGTAGTTGCTTTATTAAATATTCAAGTCAGGTCTAACCCAAACCAAACAGGACCTGTTTTATAAAAGAAGGTCAAGTCAATCAGATTTGCATTCAGTATAACTTGAGCCATTTAACTTAAACAAAAAAAAACACTTAAGACACCCCCCCCCCCCCCGGCCGAAACCTCCTCCTCGGAGAAGAGGCAAAGAGGAGCACAAACAGCAATAAGTTTGTATATTTTTCCTATCTTCCTCTTCCTCCTTTCCTTTTTTTGTCAAGGTAGCATGGGTAATTCTATTCTAAAGCCATACCCATGTCGAACACCAACACTTCCTTGGAGACTTCTCAAACTTATTCTCATCATATACAATTTTTTAGAACACTTGTTGGGTACTCCTTGTAGACATGTTCTACATTTATCCACTTCTCATTCACATTACATATTTGAGATATTTATTTACTTTCTTTTATGAATCAAAGAATATACTTTAGTGAAACAAAAAAATACCATCAAAATATTAACTTGTATAAAACTATAATAAGTTTAAATATGCTTCAATACAAGAACTTAGGCACATTGAACTATGTGTATGAAGTTCTTGATGCAAAGACATGGTTGTGCATATATATATTTATGCACTATTATTATTATTTATGTACATATTCTGGTGTCATATCCCCGTGTCTTACTTTTTAAGAAATTGACGTGTCATGTGTCTGTGTTGTACCTGTGTCCCGTGTTCTTGTCTATGCTTCTTAGCTTTCTGTTCCCTCTTCTTCTTTTCCTTTTTTTTTTTTGAATGAATCAGTTTATACCTTAAATTGGCTGACGACGAATATGTGGCATATATGCAGCATGTGGGCTTTACTACATGAAGGTCTTCGTCTTTGTTGCTTCATTAATTGTTATCTTTAAATGGATGTGATTTATCATAAGAAATATCATTGAATATAAATATAATTGTTTGAGATGGTTTGGACATGTTGATGTCGCATGTGCGATAGGGAGATCATTAAATGAGCTCACTTATAGAGTAGGATTAGTTGAAGGAGCTCCTAGGACTACATAAAAAAAATCACTCTGCATTGAGGCACAAAGAAAGAACATCATAGTAGTCAGTTAAACAATGGAGATAGTCCTAAAAAAGCTGAAGGGAGAAAAAGGCTCTATGTAGCTGGAAAAATTATGAAAAAAAATCGTTGTTGTTGTGTTACTGCTGTTATAATCATGAGTCATTATCTTTTGAGAAAAACATCTCCATAATTATAAGTGAATACCTTTAAACAAACTGGACAGTAGTTTCCTTTCACAAATAATCGTCCACAAGCATCACAACAGGTATATCCTAAAAACCACCTGTATAGACCATTATTTCACAATGTTAGTGTAAGAACAGTGATATTCAGAAGGCATTTGATTGTAATCAGAGACTAAGAAGGATATTGATAATATCTTTGGGTTTCAGTAAAATCCATGAACTAACATCACAATGAAATAGTAATTGCAGACACTTAATACAGAAAAAGATACTGATAATATATGACTATACTTCAGTTCAAATTTCAGGAAGATTACCTAGTGCTTGGACCATTGCCAGGAACTGTGGACCACAACTATGACACCTTGTATGTTTTGGGCACACATAAGGCCCATGACTGACATTCTGCCAAATAAAGAATAATTGTTACAAGCAACCGGAAAGCATAAAAGCCAGGTTAAAGAATCAGTACTCAGATATACTTTGTGTGGTGGCTGCTGACAATAGCAATGATAAGCACCGTCACACCGTCTGCAAAACATTAACTTATTGGGATCACCAGCACTTTGGCAAACCTGAATAAGATAAACGGAAATTAACAGTTATCATACAATATTTCATTGGGAGGGCAAGAACTAAGATATATACATGTGCTACTGGAAGCATACTTCTGAATTTAAGAAAATCCTCGAAAAGTGAAAGTTTATACAAATGGATAGCCAAATGCTAACAGAAAGTAAAATAATAAGGATCACTGCTACAAGAAACACAATTTAGAAAATATATACTATTATATTATCCAATGCACTTGCTGATAGAATATCAGGCACATTGGTAGTAGCTCAACTATTCAACTGGAAAAACTGAACTCCCTAGACATAACCCCCAATACTCATAAGTTTTGCATATAATTCTTAATTGAGCTAGCTAACTTTAGTATGTTTACTTAATTATGAGTTGCGGTGGCCGCCAACCCACATGGAGCATTGGCCCATCTCATCTTTCTGTTCGCTTGCAATCATTACTCATTTTAGCACCCATATATCATGTTGTGAACATTCACTTACATATGTTGGGAAGTATAATTGAATAAAGGTCATACAAATTTATTATTTGAATATGTGAATACTTGATTAATTAGCAAGTAAAGTTATTTGATACATATCTTGCTAATTTAGAATATAACAAACTATATATTATTCTGGCCTACTGCCTTAACCCCTCATGGATTCTGGCAGCCCTATCATTTATCCCCATGATTGAGTAGACAACAATTAACCCCAAACATGTTAGCCCTTTGTGACCCTCATACTTCAGGATTCTGGCTTCCGCAGGATTTATCCCTTGTGAATTGTGATCTTTTCTGGGCGGTTATAATAGCTAAAAGTTATGTGACTGGTATTATGACCCTTTGTGGCTGAGTGGTTATACTAGTAAACCTGACTATAAATATAAAGATTTTTGTTACCAAAAAAATGACTTTTAAGTAGAGAATTGGCCAAATATATATAAAGATAAACAAATGGTGCAATCATCAGTGGGTGAGAGTAAAGTTGTATGGGAAAATTATTCATGGAGGACAAGTTGGCCTGGGATGCAGTTAAAAACGACTAAGATCTTATGTTTTGTGCAGTGTTAGGCAGAGGATAGAGATTATTTGTTCTCCAAGAGCTCATATGCAGACCTTCCAAAATTATGTAGATTGAAGCTTGTCATGAGTGTCAGAGAAAAGGTGCATACTAATTTAAAAGTAAAGCAGACACAACAATAATCTAGAGGTGCGGTCATGTGTTCCATAAGTTATCTTGCAACCCCCGAAGCAAGGCTGACCTTCTAGAATGTCATCCATCCTAGTACTACTCCAACCCAAGCACGCTTGACTAGGGAGTCTTTACCACGTTTCCTCCCTCAAAAAAAAGTAGCCATTACTAGTTCTTGAGAGCTCAAAAAGGTTAGTATGACAAAATGGGTATCATGTACACAGTAAAAAATCTGATCCCTGCATGGGTAGTTTGAAGAATCAACAGTAATTAGTAGTTGATTCCTTCTGCATGGCACAAGAACAGACAAGAAAGGACATGCTTTGGTTAGTGGGGTCAAGTCTGCAAATCAAAGACAAATGGATGCTTTGGGATTCAAGACCTATGTGGTATTAACCAAGAGTTGCTGGGTTGGTGGTGGGAATGGTGCAAATACACAGGAGCCACTTGGATCAAAATCATCACCCTGAACTACTTCAGCCCAAAGGGCCTCACAACCAAAGAACTTAAGAACAAATCGTCTGTGTTTGGTTTCTAGAAAATAGTCACATGACCAAAGCATCTTTCTTTTGTGGGCCTCACCATCCATTTGGGCTCAAAAGCACCGCATCAGGTTCTGGACAGGACAACGGTCTGATAATATCATAGTAAGTCGGTGATTCCCTAACGTTTTTGAGAATCAGCAGGGCTCTAATGTATTGGTGTTTACTAATAGATGAGAAGAGGGTGTCATCCAATTAATTGGTCTGTTAAACACAGATAATTAGACAAGAAAGCAATGTGTTGGCTGATTCCTAGCTGCTTAAATATCAGATACAAAAAAAATGTCAGATACAAAAAAAAAATGATGCATCTAAACAGAACCACGCTGGGCTTGGGATAGAAGTGGGCAATTTATTGTCAAGTCCGTCTATAAATTTGAAACGGAAAGGTTATAAATGGCCTAAAACTGTATAGATGGTTAAGGCGTGCTTAAGATTAAAGAACTCTTGTGAGCAGCAAACATAAATTCTATTATTATGTCAGGCAACTTGGTTCACAATAAGTGGACAGTAAGATGAATATTTCCCCCTCTGCTCATGGTAAGGGGGGTAGTGGACCATTTGTTCCTTAATTTCCCATACAGGAAAGGAAAGGATTTGGATCTTATGATACCAAGGTTCTCAGTCAATGAACAGTGTATGTCTATGGAGGTGTGATGGTCGAACTGATGTAATCGTGTAATCGCTACATACAAGCTTGTCATAGATCCCTGTGGAACATCACCACAACAGCTGATCTGAGCCATTTGGATGGAGCATAACGAATTACCGATAGAATCTTTAGGAGCACATCCATGACTGCACAGAAACTCTTTCATGCCATCGCTGTTGATATCATCTTCTGGACATGGATTGTAAATTAGGTCCAACCAAGGACAGGCAGTTATTCGAACAGGATATATAAGCCAATGGCCTAGCAGCCTTGGATGAATCCGCTATGGATGGCTACGAAGATCTAAGGAGCGATGCACTACTCTTGATTTCATCAAGTTCTGATTTTCACTTGTCTTTTGAACACACAAATTTATTTATTGTGGTGTGTTCTTATGTTTTATGTGTCTGTTGTGGCTTATTTTTCATCTTTTATACTTTGTTTTCTTCAATGTACTATTTGTTTCTTTCCTTAATATCTCGTTCAATAAACATGAAGGGAAACACTAGTCACCACTGTTTTGCTGTAAAAAGAAAAGCTATTAGTTCTTGAGATCATAAGAACTATCATATTTACTAGCACATATTCCATATTGCATTCACTTTTGGGGTCAATTACATGTCAACTCTCAAGAGCATCTTCTTGGACTATCATTAATTATATCTTTATGTCCTGATGTTAATTTGTCTTACTTCTTTGGCATTTTTTAACTTGATATGCAAATCTTTGCAAGAAAACCTCATTTGTACGTTAGTATTTTATAGTATGCTTTATCCCATATAAGTCGAGACTAATCACAAGTTTCTTAGGAGCATATGGCTTCCATTGGAAAAATGAGATTTATTCTATGAGACATTTTGTCCTTAATACCAAATTTGAGGATTGTTCCCTAGTTCTTGTTTGTAAGTAGCCAAGTAATACCTCTACTATACGAACAATATTATTTTTCATAGTTTAAAATCTCAGTATCGGTATCCGCCAATGGTTTTTAGTATCAATATCGCCAATGCCATTGTCAATATCGGCCATATCAACAATATCGACCCGATATCGGCTGATATTAAAGGACTAATATCGTATTGAGTACCTCAAAACCCGATATGATATTACTAATAAACACCGGAATTGACCGGTATTTGAAACCATGGTATTTTCCTATAGCAAAATATTTTGAGATCAATATTCTTCCTTCTAGATTTACAAGATTTTCTCATCATTTTTACTACTTGTGTTGTAGTATACTTGAGCAGTGATCTCACCTCTTGTATGATCCCTTCTCTAGTATAATGCTTGGTCTTTCTTCACCTAGAGCTTCAAAAAGTGTACCCTATCTCCATACAATATGTCAATATGTTTTTTTTATAATAGCCCAATTTGTTCCATTCATTAAAAATTATAAATCTTGACAAAGTGCAACCTCCATTGCAAGTTAAAGTGGCATCTTACGGACCTTCATACAAGTTAAAGTGGCGTCTTAGGGACCTTCATAAAGAAATGGATTAATGTGGATTGCAATAATATGATGGCTACACCCTACTTCTTGCACTTTAACTGCGTTAATGGACTACTTCCAAAAGTTCCCAATATTTGTTGTGCTCAAACTCGATCATTTACTATTGTGGTGATTCTTAATAAGATGCGCACTTGAAAATTGACATTTCAAACATCAGATGACAAGAATCTTAGATATCCACGTCTATTCATATAATTTGGAATTTGGCTACAACTACCATCCAAGCTTCCATATCTGTTTAAATGCATCAAAATAACCATAACTGAGATTGGCTGCTTCGGGCAATGAGATTAGCATGAAAATATGTCACAGAAAATATTCAAGTTCTGTAAGACAAAAACTATGACATTATGCATATATGATGTTTTGATGTAGAGGGTGTGAATTGGCTCAGCATAAAAAATAGGCTGTGTTGCCTCCCAAGCCTAAATAAACAATCTCACGTGTGGTTCAAGATGTCCACCAAACCATATTGCACCCATGGATATAATATGTTCACAGAAACTAGAAAAGATTAGACAGACAACAGCCCATCTCTTTACTTTATAATATTTAAAATTTCAATTAAAGTTTTTGTGTGTACACTATGTATGTATGTGCATGTGTGACTTATGCAGCAAGGAAATTAACCTCACAAATACGGCAAGAGGGGCAGGTCCATGAACTCCAGTGAAACAGATCTGTGAAGAGAAGACTTTTTAGATATTGAACATCAAAAACAACTGAATAGCAAAAGCTCAGAGTTAAAAGGCAAACACCTCTGTGTTCAGCCCAGCTCTTTAAGCAGCTCCTATGGTACTTCTTATCACATGTTTTGCATGAGAGCATTTTTTGTGCTTTGGCGCTGCCTTCATTTTCACCAGAAAAACATATACGGCAAATAACCTTTATGCAGGAATTACCCTGATCTTCTCTAGCATGAGGGCTAGATGCTTCTCCCAACAAATCCTGGAAGACCACAAACAATTCCATATACAAATTGCACAAGTCAAAGAAATATCAATATTGTCCCACTAACACATAAATGCATAATGCAAAAACCAACATGAATGTGGACCTACTTACATTTGACTTAAGCATCAAGTCAAAACTGAACTAAAGCAATGATCAGCTTGTGTTTTACACTTTGTAAAGGCATCAAAAACAATTAAAGCTGAGACAAGCAGTTAATATCTTCAGGCTCAGAAACACATATACTTCTCAGGAAGCAAAGAAATTTTTAACTTTCTCTAGGAGAAGCGACACAATAGCCATCACAAATTTGTCGCAATTAATAATAGAACACAGTCATTTAGTAGAAAGAGACAGGGCGTGATAACTGAGTCAATGAGAGAGCGTTATTAATGAACTATGAAAAAGGTAAAGTTCCACTAAAAAGGTCCAAAGTTTCTGTCACACGTGCTCGTAAAAGATACGTAATAAATTGTTGTTTGTAAAAAGGAACATGTAATGGATGATGATGATAAGGATATCTGGGATCATCAAGCGATACACAATTTTCTTTCAAAAACTTCTTTTTCCTTTTTGGCACTGTAAGATCTAGTAGTCAGATCTGCAAAATGATGGTCTGGTAAAGAAAATGGGCCCTTTAGTTTATATCTATTGTTCCTATTGTTCCTATTGTTCTGAGTGAGCAAATCAAGACTTCATACTTCTGTAGAAATCTACATCCATCTCATCCTACTATCTGAAATAAGACTTAGGATACTTCAAAGAGACTTCAAATACCTGTCCAAAAAAATAATAAATTTCAACAATGTCTGACAAGATTAACTCAATCTTTCAACAAGTAAAGAACAATACAAGGTCAGCCTTCTCCAGGCAAGTGTCTATAAGATGGAGTAACACGGTTTTTCATGATGTGGTCATCCTCCTATATCATGGTTCAAAGGAAGAAGGTGAAGAAAAAGTTCGTCATCTACTTAATATTCAACAGAACACTACCCAATTCGACAACCGGTTAGAGACTGATTCCATACTATTAAGGCCAACAGATGGCTTGACGAAATTCGACAACCAACTATCTGAACATTCGTGCCAAATTGCTGAAATTCTACCTTATTTAAGATCACGTAACCAAGGATAAACCCTCCAAAGTTCTTTTATACTAAGAAGCCGCCTAGGCAAAGGGGCAAAGATGATAACTTTGCCATCAAATTGTGCGCTTTTATGCAATCAAACCAAGAAAACTCCAACAGAACAGCAATTTAACGCGCGCGCGCGCGAGAGAGAGAGAGAGAGAGAGAGAGAGAGAGAGAGAGAGAGAGAGAGAGAGAGAGAAATCAAACTCACAACATCAGCAGCCCCAGCCTCCAACCTCCTAACGTAATCCTCGGCCGCCGCCGAGGCTGCCGCCGCCTGCCACTGCAGCACCGCCCGCCTCGCCTGCTCCTCCCCGTCCCTCCATCCACCGCCAATTTCACCAATTTCTGCTGCGGGACCACGCGCGGGACCCTCACCTGCGCGGTCCTCTCCTCTCCCCCAACCCTCAGGGTCCACGGATCCCTCAAGAACTCCTCGAGCTCCGCGATCTCCCCCAAGAACTCATCCCTCGCCCTCTCGCTCTTCAATCCGTCCCTGAACCCCAATTCGCAGTCGCAGATCCTGCGGCTGCGATCAAAACACAAGCTTTTAGCGCGAGAGAAAGAAAGAGAAAGAGTCCGAGCTCGAGCGAGAGAAAGAGGAGAGACGAGAGCGAACCAAGTGATGGGGCAAGCAACGTGAAAAGCCATTGGATCTTAAGATTTAAGCGGGGGGATTGTACTGCCGCGATCGATTTGAAAAAAGAAAAAAAAAGACAATTTTTCGGGTGAATATAAAAGAAAAAAATAAGTTTTGGGATTATTGGAGAGCGGCTGGAGAGAGAGAGAGAAGGGGGAAAGAGAGCGCAGCGGTGGCGAGAGAAATTTTTAGATGGGGTTTATATGTGAGTCGCTTTTCTAATATGGAGGGTGGATCTCAGCCGTCCGTTTGGGCTTGGGGTTTTCTTGAACGGTGATGTGATGGGGTTTGGTGGTTGTTACTGTGGAACTGAGAACTCGCAGCTGCACCCAAGCCCTCGCTTGATAATTTGGGTCTGAGTATAATTATTTGTGTGTATAATATCTTTAGCTTCATACTGATAAATTAATTTAGAAATTTCTGTAATAATTGCAAGAATTAAGTATTATAAGAAACAAACATGTAACTGAAAAATTATATAGAAAACATTCAATGTTACATTTATTTAAATACAATTTTTTATATTATCATCTCTGTATTTTCACTACATGTTTTCCAATCGATATATTTTTAATGAAATGCTTGCATTTCAAATTAATGCAAGAAAACTTTTTCACAAATTTTTTTTTATGTATAAGTTCTTCTTCAGAAAGCTATTGATTTATTAGATGTAATAAGTTTCCAAGTAAGATTTCTCACACAAAAAACTAGTGTCATATTAGTTCTCATGTATTTAAATAAGTATTATGAAAATAGCATAAAAATGTTATAATACTATAAATACGATATCCAAAATGTCCGTGTGAGAAGCCATTTTCATGAACGCAAGTGTTCCAGCTATGTGTAAAGTGTATGATAACTAGGACAACTACCAAAAGCAAAGCTGCTTCTCTCGCACTACAATTTTCACATAGGGCCTGTTTGGTTAAGGGTGGAAGTGAGGAAGTAAGGAAGTAAGGAAGTGATAATAGTTCCCTTTGGAACTTAAGAATTGGTTAGTAAGTTTTCCGGTGTTTGGATGTTGTTGGGAAGTGTGGTTTGGAAAATGTTATGTCTTTTCCGGTGTTTGGATGGCAATGAAAAGTGGAAGTGAAAAAGTTGACCACAAAGTTGACAGCAAAATAATATTAAAATAAAAATTAATTAAGAAAAATAAAAAATAGACTGTAATTAGAATGCAAGTGAGATTTACATGACCAAAAAATTAACTGTTTTATGCTACAATTTATTACAAATGAGATTTATATGACCACAAAATTAACTGTAGCACTCTGGAAGTGCGGAAATGGTTGTGTAAAAGAGAGAAGAAAAAAGGAAAAAGGGTTTTCTTATTTTCCTTTTTCAGTGTTTGGATAGATAGGGAAGTGAGCAATTATACTTCCCTATTTCCTTACTTCCGCCCACTTCCTTGCAACCAAACACGCCCATACTAGAAAGCAGTACAGATAAAATACAATCAAATATAAGATAGATATAGGCATAAAAAAAATTCATTGTACAAAAAACAGAGTGGTCACTGTTAGGATTATGGCGTGAATACTTCGTGAAGGTTGATTAATGTCGAATTTGGCAATTTCCTTTTCTAGATCTGTTTTTGAGCCCGAATTGGATTCAAGTTTCTTTTATTTTGATTGAAGGTATTTTGAGTCCGAATTGGATTTAAGTTTCCTTTATTCTAATTTAGGGGCGGAACCAGGAATAAATTTTGGGGTGGGCTGTAATCTTATACAGTGGCGTACGCAAAAGTTTTACTCGATGGGGCGGAAACAATCCACAAGTTCAGGATTTTCACATGATAACATAGAAAAATCAATTCCTTATGCTTGTTATTACTCAATTAACAAAAATAAATTTATTTTCAAGAAATACAGATGAAATGCTATACTCATAAATTAATCAAGAACATGAATATTAACTAATAAATTAACCTCAATTAATCAAGAATTGATCAAGAATTCCTACCAAAAGCATGTTAAAGAATAAGTCAAACATTTAAACTGAAATTAAACCATGAAATCTATATGTTAGTGGTGAAAAAAAATCTCTCCTTGCCTTCCATCAGTTGAATCATCTCTCCCACTTATCCTCACATTTACCATTTCAACAAATCAACCGTCAAATACAGATAATTTAAATTTTTCGTGAGAGAGAGAGAGAGATCGAGATCGTGATTCATGAAAGACATAATCGAAGGAAGGAGACTTCATGGGTCTTCGTGAACGTGAAGAATTGAGGAGATTGGGGTTGAAATTCTCAGACATTTGAGGAGATTAGAGCTTTCTGGGATGTGAGTTTCTTTTTGATCATCATCATGCTGAAATCCCTCAAAAATTGCCCATCTTCTAAATCAAGTCCGACTACATCATGTTAATTTAACAAAATTTCAGTGGGGGCGACCGCCGCCACACGCCCCCACCTGCGTCCGCCACTAATCTTATATAACATATACTTATGAATTATTTGAATTTATCAAAAGAATAAAACAATATTCTCCACTAAATCAGGAGGGAAATTAGGAATAAATTTGCTAAAAGAAAACCAAAACAGAAAGGGGTCTAACACAATATATGAAAAAAAACAAAAAAAATAGGTTTAAGCCAATATAAAAAAAATGGGTCGGGCAAAAGCCCGACCCAGCCCACTACTGGGTCCGCCCATGTTCTGATTGAAAGAGTTTATTTAGGACTAGGAGAGTTCTATGGTCTATAAATAACCCCTAAGGGGTGGCCTTCAATGTATTCCAAGATAATCCTATAAATTTGTAATTCCTAAGGGTGTAATTCGTCTAGGTGAGAAATTCGTGAGAGAAGTTTAGCCACAAGGGTTCGCTGTTCTTGGTGGCCATTAAAGGCATGTAACTTCTGTGTGTGAGGTGTAAGTAATTCTTATCGTACTCCCCCAAAGTTTTAATAAAGTTTCTCCTCCCTTCTTCTGTGGACGTACACACGATCTGTTTGATGGTGGAACCACGTTATATTGTGTGTTGGCTTTTTATCTGCATTGGACTATCTTCTTCTTCTCTTTTTCAAGTTGCCTTAATAGATCCTGTGTTTTGTATCCGCTGCGTCGCCTTAGTCGATTCGATCGTAGGGGCGTCCTCTCCTGAAATCACAATAATTAGTATCAGAGCATACAGATTGTTTCCCAACAATTGGTATCAAAGCAAGGTAACTTGAAGATGCTTACGATCAAGTTCGATATTCAGAAGTTCGATGGCCTCATTAATTTCAGCAGGTGACAGATTAGGATGAACGCCGTCCTTACCCAGAGCGGGTTGAAGAAAGCATTACTCGGGAAGGAGAAAAAGCCTCAAGACATGAAGGAAGAAACTTGGCAGGAGTTGGATGAGAAAGCCTTGACAACTACTCAATTTTGCTTGGCGAACGAAGTATTAGATGAGTTTTTTTACGGAGAAAACAGTGTCCTCGCTGTGAGAGCGACTTTAGAATCACTATCTGAAGAAGTCGTTGGCGAATCGGTTGATTCTGAAGCAGCATCTCTTTCTTCTTCGTATGCATGAAGGTACACTTATCAAGTCTCACATTGCAGAATTTTTTTCTATTATCAATGATCTAGATAAGATAGCGATTAAGATAGAAGACGAGGATCAAGCTATTCTATTATTGTGGTCTTTACCTTCTTCATATAAGAGCTTTAGGGAAGCTATCATCTATGGAGGCAAGTCAACAATCAAGGTCAATAAGGTCAAGGAGCATCTACTCAACAAGGACAGAATTGACACCTAGTTGACGGGTGAGTCTCATCATGATGATTCTGGGCAAGTTCATATTCAAGGGAGAAGTGTAACAATGAAAATTTCACGGGTAACTCAAAACACAAGAATTTGACGTGCAATAATTGTCACAAAAAGTGACACATTAGATCTGAGTGTTGGCTTCAAAAGAAGAAATAATTATATGCTAATGTTACTGAACTGGTTGGAGGAGATGAAGAACAGTGTGATGTTCTATCTGTTACAGATAGACCAATTGTAACAAAGATAGATGGGTCATAGATTCTGGATGTTCACATCATATCAGTTCCAATATGAAGATATTCTCTTCATACATTTCGGTTCAAGGGGGAGAAATGTTCATAGGAAATTCCGCTATAAGTAAGGTGACTGGCGAAGGAACAACCCAGTTTCAGTCTCATGATGGATGCATCACTACACTTTAAGGCGTTCATCATATTCCCGAGTCAAGGTACAATCTCATCTCTCTTGGAGCCCTACATAGAGAAGGGTCTTGTTTTAGTTCAAAAGGTGATCTTATGGAAGTTTTCAAAGAGACCCATGTGATGTTTCAAGCCGAACGTGTCGGCAATGTATATATGTTGCGAATTCGGAGGTTACAGTTGATGAATTGCACTTATCCTCGGCTTCAAAAGCGGTGGTTGTAGAACAATCGGAGACTATGATGGATTCGATCTCGGATGTTCAATTGTACCCCAAAGGGAGATTGGAACTAGGTGCGCAACAAGGTAGTTCACATCGTTACTCCTATGGTGGTGTAAATTCTCATAGATCTTGTGTAGATTAAAGAGATCATTGGGTAATAAAGTTCAGGTTGGACATGAACTTATTTGACCTAATCAAGATGTGAACCCCATGAGAGGGTTATGGAGAAAAGGAAGTGAGATGGAGATGAAGTCAAGTTTGTTCAATTGTGTGTGGATGCGAGCACATGAAACATGGTGGCTATTCTCAGACTTAGACGTATTCAAGTCAAGGGGGATTGTTAAGATTATGACGTGAAGGTTGATTAATGTCAGATTTGGCAAATTTCTTTTCTGGATCTACTTTGAGTCTGAGTTAGATTCAAGTTTCCTTTATTCTAATTGACGGTGTTTTGAGTCCGAGTTGGATTCAGATTTCCTTTATTCTTATTGAAGGAGTTTGTTTAGGACTAGAAGAGTTATATGGTGTATAAATAACCCTTTAGGGGTGACTTTCAATGTATTCTAAGAGAATCTTATGAACTTGTAATTCCTAAGGGTGTAATTCATTTAGGTGAGAAATTCGTGAGAGAAGCTTAACCACAACTGTTCGCTGTTCTTGGCATCCATCAAAGGCTTGTAATTTCTCAGCATGAGGTGTAAGTAATTCTTATCGTACTCCCCCAAAGTTTTAATAAAGTTTCTCCCTCCTTCTCCTGTGAATGTACACACGATTGTTTGATCGGTGGAACTACGTTATATTTTGTATTGGCTTTCTATCTACTTTAGAATATCTTCTTCTCTTCTTCAAGTTATCTTAGCAGATCTTGTGTTTCGTATCCGCTGTGCCACACCAATCGATCCGGTCGTGGGGGCATCCTCTCTTGAAATCACAACAATTAGTATCAGAGCATACAGATTGTTTCTCGACAGCCACCTCTTTGAACGTGTTTAGTTGCTGCAAGTGAGCTTTATTATTTTCAAGTGTTTGGTTATGGGTTTCAAGTGCAAAGTCCACTTGCAGCCCCTAACGTTAAATTTATCTCGGTTATATGATCAATCTTAGAATATCATCACAGAGTCATTACGGTCTATACTCCAACAAGGGAATGTGGATTATGGAATGGATTATTTGGGCTCTGGAATGAAATAAACGGGGGTCTATGACTCAAATAAAGTTTAGGTTTAAGAGTCGGTTTCGGTTCAAGAGTTTAGTCCAGTCAAAGAATTATATTTCACATTCTTTTCCATCAATAGAATGTGACTATCCAAAATATGTGGTTCAATTTCAAGTTCTATGGGTATAGGAATCAACATTGGCTCAGGAATTAGCGAGTCAATATAGATTCAAAAATTAAAATTGAATCACAAAGTTAGGGATCGGGGTCACATTCATAATCAAGTTCAATTTCTTTGAAGTAAAAACTTGCCAATTTGTCCAAGGTTTGAAATTGGTAAAGTTTATGATGCTGTGGTGGAATTGAATCTTGGTTAAAGTCTCCAAAACACTATGATTCTTGATTCCAATCAATATAGTTAGGGAATCATGAATGGTCAATAATGTGTTAAGTAGAGTTTCCTTATTCATATCATTAATTGTTTTGATCAAATGACTCATTTTTGTTTCCAACCTATCAATAAATTGGAGACACTCCTTTTAAGATTAAATACAATCATTTTGGGACTGAATCATAAATTTCGTTTTCTAAGTCAGTAGGTTCTTCTTATTGTTGTGGGACTTGAAAAATAGAGTAAGGCTCTTGGATTTGAAAATTTTGATGGGATTGTGAGTCTTTCATGTTTTAGATTTGTCGCCGGGCTCAGGAAAGACTTCTAGACTCTTTTCTAAATTAGATTTTTCTTCTATATGTTGATGTTGATAAGGAGTATATGAAATTGGTTGTTGATAAGGTGGTTGACCATATGACTCAGGAGAGTTGTATCCCCTCTGACTCGGTGAAGAGTGATGATGATCATTTCAATCTTGTTCATAATAGTAGGGTTAGGACATATACTGATTCAGATAAGACCAATACGACATACTTAGTTAAATTATGAAATGCCAGGTTAATATTATCCGATTCAAAAGAGGTCGGGGTGAAGTATGAATCACTATATGCATCGGAATAAATTTAATTGTAATCCATATTACAAATATGTCAAAAAAATAAACAAATAAACAAACAAAAAGAAAGAAAAATCTAGCATAAGTTAGGGTAGACCTTAGACTTAGATGACTCATAACTGATTAGACTGTCAACGGGAGGTATATTACAGCAATCTGACTACAAGTTAATCTGTAAGGTAGGGGTAAGACCAGTTGGAGGTATCCGTGCTTAAGCAACGGGCCTAATTATGTCAAGCCACTATTCTTTGAAGTCTCGCCTCTCAATCTCCAACCTTGAACACTGATTTGATAAGAGTAAAACTCTAACAACTTCTCCCTTAGGTCAATCTTCTAAATTAGTCCGAGATGTCCCTAAAGCCAACACCTATTTAATTTTAGTTAGGATTGGGTTAGTGAGTGAGGAGATGATTTTCATGGTAAGAAAGAGTAATGACTACCCTACCTTATCATATTTATAGGACAATCCCTTAATTCATTTTAGTGTGCGTGTGCATGTATATAGTTAAATAACACTCAAGCAATTAATCATACAAGTGTGTTTCCTAAGTTACATGTGATGCAAACGTATCTTTGCTGCAACACTCTTCAACAGTAACAAAAAAATGAAACAAAATTAGACACGTGTCCTAAGATACAAGAGTCTAAACCGTTTTTAATATTAACAAGCAACAAGTTATTGTTGGATTAGAAACAATATGCAAAATATATCAAACAGAGAAACTAAAACATGCAGAAGCTAGATAACTGAATTTCAGTCACCCTGCAAAAAAATAGGATGAGTAGCCAACTCAGATTGCGCGATAATGTGGCCTTTGTCGCGTTTGCACGGCAATACTGAGATCTTGTGGGCTCTACTTTATAGAGTAGAGTTTAGAGACACTTATATGTATTTACAGTTCTCGTTTCATTGCAATCAGTCCCTGCATACAAAAACAGAGAAGAAAGTTTAACCGTTAGTAAACTTAAAAAGAAACTTACCGTTCCTCCCCGGTGATGGCGCCAAAATTTGATCGAGTCTGACCTGTACACAGAAAATGTAAAGTTTAGGAACGTGCTAGGTTGTTCAATTCTAACGCTATACCTAGTGGTTATGCGGGTCGTGATCCATAAAGAGGGACTGCGATAGAAGCGTGTGAATAAGTCTTTCTTTTAAGTTACTAAAATCGGTTAAAAGTCTTCTTTGTTTTGAAAAAGAAAATAAAAAAATACCAATTAAGTTAGAAAGAAAGTGGAAGATAGAAAAATAAGATGGTATTGGTCTTTTGATTGAAAAGAGAACTAAGTTAAACAAGAAAGAAAAGAATAAAGGAGAAGAAAAACGTTGGATTTGAAGTCATTTAATAAATAAGAAAGAGAAGAAAGAATAACATACTTTGAAATAATTAAAGTAAAACAAGCGATAGAAATACCGTAGATGCTACGATTGATTAAGTTGAGTAACAATGAAGAAAAGTGAGAGAATCACATTAATTGTCACCCTCAATATAACTTTCTTTAAAGAAGATTACATTTAGTGTCACTCTAAATACAGTATTTCCTCTTTTTTTGTTCATGAAACTCTCTAATCTAAGTTATAAAGAAATTAAAATTACCTGTAAAAAGAAAAAGAAAACCTAAGCTAAAGCAACAACATAATCCTAACTCTCTGCTGGAGTGGTGCCATTTTTGAAGTGGTAGTATTTATAGATTGAAATAGATAAGGGAGAGCGTGCTTGAAGATGAGACCAAATCGCTGGCCCAACAGAAAAAATTTCTGATAATGTTAGAAATAAGGTTGGAGATACGGACAAAATTGTTTGCCCAATAGAAAAAGATCTTCTGATAATATCTCTTTGAATCTCTGAATTTTGACAATATCCCTTTGATTCTTCAAGTTAACCAAATTGTTCTTCTAAATTTGATTTTAACTGTATTTATTTAACTTTATCTTCAGTTAAGCAAATAGATCCAATTAAATCAGAATTTAACTGGTTTTTATTTTGTTATATCCAGTGGCGGAATCAGGTATAAATTTTAGAGAGGGCTGTAATTTTTTTAACATATACTTATGAATTATAAGCATTTCCCAAAAGAATAAAACAGTATTCTCTACTAAATCAGGAGTGGAACTAATAATATATTTGCTAAAAGAAAGCTAAAATAGAAGGGGGTCTAACACAATATCTGAAAAAAACAAAAAATAAAAATGAAATTATTACAATATTAAAAAAAATGGGCCGGGCCCGGCCCACCTTTCCTCTGGTCATATCTTCTCTCCCTTCATTAAGACAAATCTGTAAAATAAGATATTAAGATAAGGAATTAGCGGGATTTATTACAAGATAGATGTAAGAATGTAATAATAGATATGGAATAAAGATGTACAACTAGTAACCGCTTGATTATGTTTATAGATGGTTATTTGTATAATTTCTTTTAAGCACTTGCGTGCCGAGTGGCTCTTTTGTCGATTCATATGCGTTCTCTAGCTTAGGCCGCATTTCAATAAAAGGTTGTATACATTTTAATTAAACCCATCCATTTTAAATATTAATATATATATTTTAACAACTCAACTCTATTAATTTTTGTGGTGGATTATATGGCAAGAAAGAAGTGATAGATCGGAGAAGAACATGACCTATAAGTAACAAAGGATATAAAATATGCTATTAAGTGGTGAGGGGAAGATGAAGATAGAAAGGGAGAGAGAGGAGGAAGTAAGAGAATGAAAAAATAGACAATGCAAGGGGGAAGAAAGAAGGTATGAAGTGGGCAATGGGGGAATTGGGTAAATTGTATTGAGAGTATATACTCCAGTTTTGTTTCCAAGGATCAGTTGTGATAAGAAAAAGGCAATATAGAACAGAAACGGGGAAGGGAATTGGAAACCACCAGCAAGAAGGAAAGAGTACGTGGAGATGAAATAGGAAGGTGGAATGATATAGTGAACTAGAGAAGATGACAGGAAATAGGGTCTTAGGTTGGATGAAAAAAAATAACAAATTCAGATAATAGGGAAATTGTTTATTTGATGGAAAGATAGGAAGGCAAATCTGTTCAGAGTACAGGCATCAAGTAAGATATCAAGGACACTGTAGGTTCTCAATGGAATCTATGAGGCACTTTTTTCTTCTTTTGTGAAGAATGCATACCACATTACTACAGATGCTGATGTACAATCCTTCTTTCTGTTCCAACTAAGCAATCTGAAGAAGCCCACATCACTGTACCACAGTTTGGGGGTGATTACAGGTATGCGCGTCAGTTTGTGTTCCTTGCTGGTGATCCATGTTCAAGATATCCTTGCCTGAGATGGAGGGTGCATGTGGTCAATATGGATAGTGAGGCTATTCTTCCTTCTGCTCAAGTGGTAAATCTGACTTGAGAAGTTGGTTCAGATACTTCCGTATACGTTGGTGGCATCCTCCATTTGTATCTACGTGATCCAGTCTGATGCCTTGTTGATGATTGTCTAAACTTCTAGCTTTTGGAAAGAAAAAAAAATTTATACATGCATTATTCACCATTGAACTGCTAATGTCTGTGCAGCAAGGAGGAAAGAGGAGGCTTGCCTTTTCTGACTGCATGTCTTACTCTGACTGCATTTTCTTCCTTTCTGTCCTGTGTGCAGGCCACATTTGATTGCCTCATGAAGACTTACGGCTTCCTCACACCAGACTTGTGGACACCTACACGCTTTGTAAAATCTCCATTCCAGGAGTACACAGACTTGTTGTCCAGGCCTTCCACCAAGATTGCTACCGAAGACACTACTGAGAGGCTCAACCCTCAATCTTCTTCTCTGATGCTGTAGGAAAGTCTGTGTTATAAGTTAGAACATCATCAGTCAGTTTGTTTTATAGCTAGCAGTTCATTTTTCACCATCGATCATAGGGACATCATCGGAGACCTGAAACGAGTCTGTTCGTTATCTTGCTTATGTTTTGTTTCATGCCATACTTTCTCATGTGTAGGGTATGCACTTCAAGCTACGCTCATATTCTCTTATATTATAAATATCCATAACTGAAACCTGTATCAGTTATTGCAGTCTAATCCTCTATATTGGGGATTTGAAAGCAAACAAGTTGCAAATAAAATTTGTATTTCCTGTTCTGACTACAAACAAAGCATGAATGAATTTCTCACATTGCCCTGGGCAACCAAATCTCGTTCTTTCTGACAACAACAATTCTCTTCTCTATCAGATCTTTTGAACACAAGGAGTTGGGACCACATTCCCACTTCTAGCCCAATGAACATTATTATAGGAACTACGCGTGCTCCTTCCATCTTCTCCCACTAAATCGATATCCTGCAACCTCATCCCACGACATGGAAGGGTCTTGCTGCAATTGAATTTGACAGACACATTTGAAGCACTTGTTCCTTTGATATTCTTGTGTAGCACGTTCTTAAACTTTTCTACTATCTTTGATCACCACATGAAGCTGTTGGCTATCTTTTATCCTCAATTTACTGCACCCTCAAGTGGTTGCATGAACCAAAGCTCGGTGCCTATCCAAAACTGCGAAATAAATATCAGTCCTTTGAACACATAATTAATTTCTCCCCTCTGTTATTTAGAACACGCATACCGTTGGTGCACCGATACTGGGCTGAAATCAGAACAATTTCCAAGAAAATAGATTGCGTTAGTCATTGATCAAAGAAAGAACTAACAAAGTGTACTAGCAGTGAGACTACATATCACCAGTGTTTTATTTCTCTTGCAAGCATTTGGCCACAAATCTTGTCCATTGCCATTGATGGTCCCTCTACCAGTGACCTTTAAGGTTTCGTATGCTGTCGAACACGATCCACTGCCTCCGGTTCTCATCGTTTCAATCCGATCGGTTCAATGAAGCCTCAAGTGTGCCCTTAATCTGATACATGATAAAGAAATTAAAGAAGATGCATAACATTGTAAATTGAAACTATTCAAAAATAGTTACTAGAAATGTGACACGAGACTTGCAATAACTTAATGTTCATCCATTCAATTCTGTTGGCCAGGTTGTCTTCTTTTTAATCTAACCCATGGATTAAGGATGTATTACTATTGTTGTACTCCATAACAAAAGGGATGACATCAGTTTGTTAGAAGTTTATTCCATGAGCCAGTTTTTTATTGATTCAATGACGTGTACTCATATAAATTCTTTTTGAAGCAAAACAGTTGAGTATAAACCTCCGTATTCTAATTAAGAAGCGTCAACAAAAAAAATACCAAGTACATAAGTTTACACAAAAGAGAAACCAACCCAAAACACCAAAAACCTACAATGCACCCTCACCTCATACAATATACAATACAATATACAAAATGTCAGGGGGCGAAGCAGAAATTTCTCTTATGGCACATGTAAAACACCAATTTCTCTATTATTATTTCACGATCTGACTGTACATCATGATCTTCGTGATTTCTAATTCACACCATAGAGGAATATTCGGTTCCACAATGTGTTCTCTGTCGTATTATTAAGAGCTATCATATTTCTCATACCTGTATCGTGTTGTGTCCGAATCCATATCTGTGTGATTGCAACAAGGATACGTACACATGCACACATACATAGACACTTGTATATGTTATCTGCATACGTATCCACACACACACACTCTACAAATACATGAATATATGTTTTGTCACTATATGTGCATGTACATATATGTACATATGCAGTTTCCATGCCATTTTTGTGCATATGGCTGTTTCTTTATCAGTGCCTTGTTAGAAACAACTCAACAAGTATGCCTTCAATAGAAAACTCAACGTTGTACATAAATCTTTGTTTCCTGTCACATCGAAGAAGGAAACATGAATGAATTTCTCACATTCCGTTGTTCTCTACAAATCATTTACAGACAAGCAGGTGGCACAACAGTCCCACTCTGCTTCCAACGAACATTATTGCAAAAACTTTGCGTGCTCTCCCCGTTCTGTCCTACTAAATCGATATCCTCCAACTTTATCCCTCGACATGGAATGCTCTTGCTACAATTAAATTTCACAGATATATTCGAAGCGCTTGTTCCCTTTATGTTCTTGTATGCCACTTGCTTAATCGCCACAGCATCACGCTAAAAATAAAAATAAAAATCAAGATTGTTAATTTCTTGACAGTTATATTGTGAAAATGCGAGGATTAACATAGTTAGCGTGGTAATTTACCTGTTCATGGCATGGAACCTGGGAGTCGCAGTAAAATTGATCTATGATTATAGGATTTGTTACATTATGCATGACAATATTCTTAAAGGTGATATGTTTTGCATAGCCGCGGCCTCCCTGTAAATTTGAGCAAAAATGAAAATTGATGTAAAGCAGAAAAGTACATACATAGATATATGTATTGTATTACCTGCCAACTCTTGATCCGGACTCCATTCGTCGTACCATTCAAGGTGACTGTGTCGACCACGACATTCATGACATGGTTCTTTGTGTTGTTTTTTCCCAAGCTTCCAATGCTGTTTACGACATCAAATGAAACAACTAATTCAAAAGGAATTGTTGGTGGAATTATAGAAATTTTGTATCACATTAACTTGTGAGCTAAAGAGTTTCATACCTGATCCCATGACCAGGCCCGCACACAATCTTGCTAACTCTGATGTTCTTGGATCCAGCCCAGATTGATATACAATCATCACCTACAAGTATAAAAGCTTTTTCGTTATGAAATGTAAAAAGATCCAATCCAGCTAAAAAGAGATATAAGTCTAATTCAGTCACCTGTTCTGATTTCGCTGTCTCTTATAACGATGTTTCTGGCATGATCCAAATGAATCCCATCTGTGTTTGGGCTCTTCTCTGGTGCATGGATGAAGAGCTTTGAGACTTTAACTTTTCGACTATCTTTTATTACTACATGAAACTTCTGGCTATCTTTCATCCTCAAGTTATGCACCCTCAAGTGGTTGCATGAAACGAATGTCAATGCCTATAAAAAAAACCAATGGAAACTTTGTCATTTGGATGTATATTTCTCCTCTCTTATTTATCTTTTTATTCATAGACCAAGAACATACCATTGGTGCAGCAGTGCAGGGCTGAAATCAGAACAATTTCAAGAAAAAAGAATGAATTAGCCATGGACCAGAAAAGAAGAAAAAATATGGCTCAGTCAATAATTAACTAGAGATAATCACCAGAGTTTTATTTTTCTTGCAAGAATATGGCCACCAAGCTTGTCCATTGCCATTGATGGTCCCTCCACCTGTGAGTTTAAGGTTCTGTATTCTATCGAAGACGATCCAGAGCCCTCGATTCTTATCATTCCAGTCCGATCGATTCAACGAAGCTTCAAGTGTGCCCTTAATCTGATACATAATAAATATTTTGTAAGAGATGCATACTGTAAATTGTAACTGTTCAAAACTAGTTTATGCTGGCGAAGTTACCAGAAATGTGACATGAGACTTGCAAGGGCCAGTGAAATTTAATTGCTTGAGAAGGTAGTTTTTGTGCTTGGGCACTAAAAGTACAGCTGAAACTGAAGATGAGCAGGTTTCATTCCAGGCTTTCTCAAATACCTGCACATCAACATGAACAAAGATTTTTATCGAATATCACTGAAAAGTGTCACGCAATTCAAATGGTTACACAATTGTTTTTACCTCGCTATCATCAGCAGCTCCGTCGCCTTTAGCCCAATAGTCATCCACATTCAAAACCCTCTTGCCCTTTTTGTGAAGGCTATGGCAAGAGAAATTATGAATGAAGAGCATGAGGATGGCACATGCCAAGAACTTTGAAGGACCCATTTGTGTTGCCAGCATAAAATTTGAGGAGTTCTCAGAAAAGTTCAAGGCTGGGTTCTCAGCAAATGGTGAAGGATGCCTTCAGAAACTTTCAAGGAGATTACAGGGGTCAAAGAAAATTAGGTAGAGGAGAGAGAAAAAAAAACAGTGAGGACATAGCTGGGGCCATAATGGGCTGGATGAGGTCAATTCCCATTATTAACACTAACTCTGCATTCAGACTTCTCTGAAGAAAAAAGGTTGCAGGACTTTGATGCTGACGGTTTTGACATTTTTGGCCAATGAATCATGTTCTCTCTGTTTTGATCACTTACTCAAAATGAACTGACATGTGGAGCCGTATGCAATGCTCACTTGTAATTCCATTGAGTCCACTTGCATGTGTGCTATGTTGTGGGATCACTTGCATGGTCGCAAGAGATTTTACCATTATGATACAATGACACTCGAAACAAATTTGGAGTGTTGATAAAGAACTTGCTTTTTTTCGCCGGTTGACCATTAAATATATTGTTATTCTTCTGATCCTTGAATTAAAGATTTCTCTCGGCCAGTTGTATGTGTGCTATGTTGTGGGATCACTTGCATGGCCGCAAGAGATTTTACCATTATGATACAATGACACTCGAAACAAATTTGGAGTGTTGATAAAGAACTTGCTTTTTTTCGTCGGTTGACCATTAAATATATTGTTATTCTTCTGATCCTTGAATTAAAGATTTCTCTCGGCCAGTTGCCATTTTTTTTTTTACCTGTAATTTTTTTTTTCCTTAAAAAAATTGTCATGAAAGTATGGTTGTTGATCCCATTACAGCAACAGCTCAACCACTGCAGTCCATGGTCAATAGTAGGTGTGTATGTGTGAGTAGAAAAATAGGAGGGAATTTTCCTGCATTCTCTCAGTTTGAGTCCTTTTCCAAAATCTCCAAGCACTGTTTCACATTATTCTGTACTTAAAACCCTCCTAAGGTTCTGCTATTTTTTCTTCCCAGCAAATAAGTTATTTTTTTCTTTTTTCTTTTTTCTTTCCTTGATAATTCAATCAGTGCCATCTACACTCTAATAAGTCACTTCCTGCTCCTTGTTTCATACTTAATTGAACAACCTTTTTTCTACACTAAAATCTCTGAAATAAGCTTCTTGGCGATATGCATTTTCATGAGAAGTTCAACCTTTAGATTCAAACAAGTAGTACATATATTCTAGTTTCAAATTCTAGATACAAGACACAATTGAATCAATATTCCTTATTTTTCAGTCATTCAGACACAAGGAGGTGGAGCAATCATCCCTTCTTTTCTCCAACAAGCATCATTACATAAACTTTGTATGTTCTTCCCACTGTCTCCTACCAAATTGATATCCTGCAATCATATTTCGCGACATAGGGCGCTCTTGCTAGCTACAGTCAATTTTATGAGATATTAATGAAATTGTTTCCATCAATTCATGTATTATTACTGAAGTAAAAGTGTGTTAAATTATCTCACCATAAATGTAACATTAGACAATTAATTTTTCCTTGAGAAGTTAGTATATTTATGTTCTCATGCACCATAAAGAGAGCTGAAACAGAGGATTTGAACAAGTTACATCACTGGCTATCTCAAATGCCTACTGTAACACACATAATAAAGTTTATTAAAATTTATTAGAAATGTTTCACAAAGGAAATGCAATTCAAATGAGAACAGCAAAGAACTCTGATGAACACATTTGTTGCTAATATAAACCAAGGGATGCTCAGAATTTTATATGACTCTGGTTTCAAGTTAGAGACAAAGTGGCATCAAAAAGAAAATACATGTATAATGAACTTTCCAAGTTACAGATAAATCTCCTTTACAAAGACTAATCATATCTTATGTTTACAAGGTAATCATAAATGAATATCTGATTAAAGTATCAAACAATGTGAGAGAGAGAGAGAGAGAGAGAGAGAGAGAGAGAGAGAGAGAGAGAGAGCCAACAAGATGCTCCCCTTGAGTAAACAAACACAAGAGTTTCTTTCCTCTGAGCCTTTTTCAGCTTGTGAGAACAAAGAAAAATGATCTTTCAAATCTTTTTCTCGCAAGGAGTTGGGACAACTCTCCCATTTCCAATCCAATTAACATGGTTGCATGAACTCTTTGTGCTATTTCCATCTTCTCCTACTAAATTGATGTCCTGAAGAACGATCCCATGACATGGAATGCTTTCACTACAGTCGAATTTCATAGACACATAGGAAGCACTTGTTCCTTTGATGTTCTTGTATACCACACGGCTTATTGCAACTGCGTCTTTCTGAAATCAATCAAAAGAGTTCTTGGATTACTTGATAATGAGAGAGGTGGAGGAAGAAGTAGAAACAGAGAAGTGTATCAAGGGTCAATTACTTCTTGGTGGCAGGGGTCCTTGGAGTCGCAATAATTTTGATCGATGATTATAGGATTCTGAACATTGTGCATCTCGATATTTTGAAAGACGATGCTTTCTGCATAGCCCTGTCCTCCCTGCGCATTTAAACAGAAGATGAAGGTGGTTTGCCTAAAATGAGTTGGGAGCTAACAATGTATGTAAATTCCTTGCATCTCCAGTTTGGATCACAAAGAAGTTTCTCTAGTCCATGTTATATAAGTATTATATCCAAATACTCAAGGCGATGAATTGTAGGCCAGGATGAAAATTTTGACTTATTTGTCACCTGTTAATTAATTTGATTAACTTAATTTGTACTTAATGGACAAGTATTCTTGATATATTGTCTCTGTTTTCAACGGGGAAAAGTTTTGTTCTTGAATATAGTCATAGGTTCAAATTACCTGCCAGGTCTTGATTCGGACTCCATTTTGAGTACCTTTAAGTGTGACTGTGTCCATCATCACATTTCTGACACAGTCCCTGGATTTGTTAGCTCCTAAACTTCCAACACTGTTCGCGAAAAAGAGAGCAAGTAGGTAACTCCAGAATGTTTAGTTTTGTTAGGTTCAAAACTGGTAGGAGTTAAGAGTTGCATACCTGATTCCATGACCTGGGCCACAAACTACGTTCATGCCTTTAACATTTCGAGATCCAGATACAATCGATATACAGTCATCACCTAAAATTTTATACGGATTTAAATTTAATATATATATACTGATTAGAAAGAACATGGATTGAATGTAGTTTGTCTACTTTTTCCTCACCTGTTCTGATATCACAATTAGATATGTCAATGTTCTTCGTGTTGGCTATGTGAATTCCATCAGTATTAGGACTCGTCTCTGGTGCACTGATATAGATATTTGAGACCTCAACATCTCTACACTTCTCAATGGACACATGAATTTGTTGGCTATCTTTTATCGTCAAGTCCTCCAACCTCAGACCTTTGCATTCGAAAAATGTCAAGGCCTGCAGAAATCAACAAAAACATTATCTATTTGGATACATAAATCAATCTCTTGATCATGCAAAAAAGACCATGAACATACCGTTGGCGCAACAATACAAGGCTGAAAAGACAAGAATGTTGTGAACCAATAAGTTAGTGATGTATCGGAAAGAAAATCACTAGCTGATCAAAAAAAATTAAGGGGAGATGTGATCACCAGAGTTGCATTGATCTTGCAAGAATTCTGCCACCATATCTGGCCATTGCCATTGACTGTTCCGCCACCCGTGATCACCAGGTTTCTTATGTTGTGGAACATAATCCAGTGCCTAGTACTCCTACCATCCCAGTATGAACGATTTGATGAAGCTTCTATCATTCCTCTGATCTGATACACAATTAGGAAATTCAGTATGCATTACTCAATGATTTGCTTACATGGAAAGGGGGAAAAGATCAAGTTGTATGCGTGTACCTTCACTGTGATATCAGACTTGCAAGGACCAGAGAATTGGAGTGGCTTCAGAAGGTACTTCTTGTTCTCAGGCACTACGATGACAGCTGAAACACGAGATGAGCAAGCATTCTTCCAGGCTTTCTCAAATGCCTACAATAATATAAGGACTCGTTAGACAAATCGAGGAATGCAATTTCAAGAACCATGTTTAGTTATATACCTCTCTATCATCGGTAGCTCCATCACCATGAGCACCATAGTGATCCACGCTCACGACTCTCTGCAAAGGACGAGGACTGCTACAGCCTGCGATGTGATTTGAGATAGAGAACTGGTGTGCATAGCAGCAAAAGTTGAGAATGAAGAAAGTGAGAAGAGGCGATAGAAGGAAACCTGATGGACTCATCTCTTGTTTTTGTCCCATGAAACCAGACAAGAGAACTAAACCTGTCATCTTTAAGCTTATATATGTGAAAAGTGTATGGGAGTTAGTTGATTTTGAGTTGTACTCAATCCTTAGTTTTGGAGTGAAAAGAGATTGAGACGAAAAGCATTCTCTTGGCCGGTTGCCAACCTAAATCTTACTATTCTTATGTCAGGTAGAATTAGAAACAGAAAGAATGATGCTTGCTAGCTTCAAATACTAAGCTTGTGCACACAACTTCAGTTTCACACTTTTACTAACATGGACATATATCATGCCAAAGGAAAGTACAATACACGTGTTTGCATCTTGATGTAGGGATTAGTTTTTCTAGGTATAGGGCTTCAATCTACATCTTACTTACTATTCTCATATGAGGCAGAATTAGAAACACAAAGAATGATGCTTGATAGTTCTCAAATTTCAAGCTTGTGCCCACACATCAGTTTACATATATGCACATATATCATGCCAAAGGGAAGTGTAATAGAGGTGTCTGCACCTGGCCTTGTTAGGCAATAGATTAACATTTATGACTATTTGGACTGGAATTTTGAGAGGAAGGTTAAAAATTGGGTAAATTTGTTCTATATCCCTACCTTTCCTTGTCACGATTTCCGTTAAACCCTCTCTGAATATTTTAAACCTCTTATAACTGTCGTTTTAAGCCGTCGCCAAGCGGGCGTGAGGCTTGTTTGAGGCACTACCAAGATCTTCATCTTCCATTTGGCTAAGGTTGGTTTAAACCATGACTCTATATCACAAGGTACTAGGTGATGTAGATAACTAACCCATAACTAGCCAACACCAAGACTTTGATAGCAAATGTTTGGTAAACATAGATACTTTCTTTTTGTAGAGTTGAGTACAATTGAGGTCAAAGGTTTCAGTTTGGGTGGTGACCACATTTTAAAAAGGTCTCAAATACCCGATCTTGTGGTTTGGACATGTCACATATGGTTTATATGACAAAAAAGGGGGAAGCTTTCTTATCTGGATCATTGTTCAGAATCCTTTGCATTGGTATTTGCAAGTTGAGTGAACCAAAAACTTTTACTTCTATATTGAGTGGTGATCTTTCTTAGGTTACCCACCAAACTTATGGGCAAAGAGTTTGTGCTTCTACACATGGTCTAAACTTCAATCAGATCTTCAAATTTCATGCATACAAAAAGACTGCAGAAAATATCTGTACACAATTTCTATCATCCTTACAAAACAATCAAGGATCAAAGCCATGATAGTAACTAAAACCAGTCAAGGAGCAGGAGAATTTGGATGAATACAAAACACTAACAGCAACAGTTTCATTCTCTAGCAAACAATCTCTGATACAAGAACATAAATAACAATAGATAATTTGGGAACATCAGACACTATCCAAAATGTTCTGTGAAACCCATCCTATGTTTTCTACTTACACTTGGGCTTTAAAAGCCCTATACAAAGGATATATAAATATATCAGTTTAATTAACAAAAATTAACAAACTGACGATCACCAGGTGAGGGGGCATCTGATGCCAACTTCATTGAAACATCGGTTTCTGTTATGTTAACAGTTGATTCCACATTGTTGGACATCTGGACCAGTGACACGGGTAGTGAAGGGATCGATCCTAACCCACAACAAGGAGAAGATGGAAGCAAGGAGAATAGACCAGACAACCACAATTGTAGGAGTCCGATTCTGCCTTCCCATGAGACCCTTGAGGAAGGGGTAGAGATGGACAATGACCCAAAAGGCAAAGAAGAGCTTCCCGAAGAGGGGGCCCCACGATTGGTACCCATTGTTGATAGCATATGAGATGCCAGCGACAACGCCCACCAGGTTGATGATGAGAAGGGTTGTAGGAGGTATTAGGAGGGTTGTCCATTTGAACATGTATAGCTCGGCAAAGTCACCGTCCTCGTCAGAGGCCTTAGAGGTAACAGTAAAGTTGGTATCGATACCCGCCAGGACCTTGAGAAGACCCTGGAAGACGGCAAAGAGATGGGCGGACACCCCTCCTGTGACCCAAAACTGTTCATTTCTCCACCATTCATCGATTCCAACCCCATTCCACCTCATTTCCAGAATACCAGTGGCAAAGATGGAAAGGAAGAGGGAGATGAACCAAATACTGGCCACATTACTGATCTGTATTTTATAACATACACCACTCAGTATAAATTTGAGAAGAAAACATTATATTATAACCAGATGTAGAAATCAATATCAAGAAAATTACCTGAGGGATGATGAACTTTCCAGTAAGGAGACAGACGGCAGGCAGTGTACAGTATACGATGAGAGGAATAGAAGCAAGCGGGTAGATGGTGGTGTTAATATAGGCAAACCTCTCTAAGAATTTGAGACGTCCTCCATATCCATACCATATGGGACAATGCCGACTGAAGAGAATCTCAACGGATCCCAGTGCCCACCGAAGCACTTGGTTCAGACGATCTGACAAGTTAATGGGAGCAGATCCTTTGAACGCCGGAGGATGAGGCATGCAGTAGATAGACCGCCAACCGCGAGCATGCATCTTGAATCCAGTAAGAATATCCTCTCTAACTGAACCATAAATCCGTCCAATCTGCAGCAGCATATAAATTCATTATGACCTTTTAATTTACCCGAAAAGAAGAATGAAACAAACAAACTAATAAATAAGATGCCAGGAAGGGCTCGCAGAATGTCTATGTATCTAAATTTGTTATTAGGAAAACAACCTTGATAAATTACAAATTTGTTCAGTGCCATGTTGCAGCTTCCAACTACTTAACAAATACAACTGGTTGGATGCAAACGAAGTTTCTTGATTCCAATGAAGATGGCAATTGCAGAAATCCAAATATTAAGTTTCTATGGCAAGATTGAAGGCTGCACTGAGTATCTACTTATTTATCTACTATCCAGCAGAAGCCGACCAACAAAATGAACACATACAAGTAACCAAACAAGAATTTCTGTTAAATGCAATCCTCACTTCTCCATACCAATTTAATTTCACACCTATGTCAGGAAATTTTGGAAAAAAACGAAGGAAGTAAATAAGAGAAGACCTCAAATTGTGTGAGGATTGAGCAAGATGATCAGAAATTAAAAGGTTAATGAAATATTACAAGAAGCTGCTTAGGCACCAAAGAACTTTGACCAACAACCCAAAGTGCTGAACTGAACACTTGCTAACTTCACTCATCCCACGAAGATTAGAATTACAATGGGTTGGGATGTTCAAGTTAGAGGTTGTTTACATTAGTGTTATTATTGAAGCTCTAAGGTTAATCAAGCTAAGCAAACTTTATGTACTAAGTCCAGAAATAACAGAAATCCAAGTAAACCACTGCCAGCTTCTAATTAATTTTTCCAATTGTTATGCTACAGTACATTCAAGCAGCAGGCATCGCTAGATGGGTTCCACTGTTCAGGGTATAAATGATACAGTAATGAAAAATCAGAAGTTGCAGGCACAATAAAATGAAGTGGCAGGAGTTAATAACATACCTCACCACCCCATTCACTCTTATCTTCATAGCCACAGCTGATGACATGGATAGCTTCTTTTAGAAGAGATTCAGGCGTTGCTGACTGAGGGACACCGCCATGTTCCATTAGTGTGGAGGCAACAAAGACGGTAGACTGACCAAACCTTTTCTCTAAGCTCACTTGCGACATGAGCAGTGACTTCTCATCATCAAATCCAGCTCCTAGTATCATGAAACAATTTCAAAAGTAAGAATTATATTCAGGAAGAAAAGTTAAAATGAGTCTACTGCACAATCTGAAATCCGTGAAGATTAGATAAGCACTACAAATTTACTTTTGTCTCGGCTGAACTTCACAATTATCACATGCACATAAATAACCAAATCGCCCATGCTATGCACATTTTATATGGAAACAGAATAGGACATAAGCTTACCTTCAACCCCTTCTTCTATGTCTTCCAGGTTGAATATTGGCACAGTATTGTCCACATGTTTGCTTGATTTTTTCTTGTCTGAACCCTTCTTGCTTGATTTTGAATTTTTCTTCCTAGAGCCACCAAAGCATGAAGACAAGAATCCACCCTTCTTGTGCTTGCTCTTGATGGGAGGCTCATACCCATACAAAGCAGTTCTATTGAAGACACATCCTGTACCCACATAAACAGGGCCTTGGATGCCATCAAGACCTCTTAAATTAATCTACAAGTGTCAGAAACACAAAAATCAGTCAGAAGATGGAAGCATTTGCACCCATTTTTTTACAATCCCGATATAATGGTAATCCTTCGCTCTTTCTTAGATTAAAAAAACAATTAATATCTTTCCAATATTGAATCTTTAAAATGAGATTTTGGTGAATGAAAGAAACAACAGAAAATAACACACTAAGAGAAGCATATAAATCAAAAATATTTGTCAGCAAAAAAAAAAAAAAAATCAATCACTTCAGAACTTGTAGGAAATGTCTTTTTCTAAACGTAACAATAATTACCAGTTACTGCAATCCCATAACAAGGGCATGATGAGTTGAAATCTTTTTTTTATTCTAATAGAGATGAATTGAGTTGAATGTTAAACGAAGTAAATAGCTTGATTCTCCTTTGAAAAAAAAGTAATCAAAGTAAATAGCTTGAGTGAATGCTTATTTAAAAATGTGCATGCACATAATGATGCGGACATCCAATCACCACTGGTGCATATATCATCGTTGGAAAAGACGGTCACATCCATGTGATTCGATTGATTGATTTGGATTGATGTAATCTTTATTTTATTTGGGATGACTTTACTTTCTTTGTTTAATAGTTTTTAGTCCCATATCTGTTGTGGGATTTTTTTTAATTTTGCACAACCTATTTAAAGACCTTTTCTCTAGTTAATAATCGATGATGAATGCAAAATTATTTACAAAAATTTGTGAGTGATTTTTGTCCCTCTCAAAATTTCAAAATGAGTGTGAAACATAAGGAACCCTAGTCTAAGAGAGTGAATCCCAACCTAGCCCTAGTTTAGGATGGTGAAACCCCTAAAAAGTCATATCTCTCTACCCTCTTCAACCCTAACCCCAACTCAAACCCAAAGCAATACCCTAATTTCTCTTTTTTCTTTCTCTCTCCTTTCCACACCAACAACCGTCGTCGTCCTCACCCCTTCTCTCGCGTCGCTGCTGCTCCCATCGGCCCACCTCCTCTCTCTCCCCCACGGCTGCCCTCTTTCCCTCTCCCGATTGCCCCTCCCACCCTCTCTCTCCCTGCCGCCCCAACCTGCCACTCTCTTCTAGTCAGATATCACACCTCCACAATAGCATATCAACCTCACTGTCAGATCTCCATCGACAACAACCGCCCTTGTCTTCGTTGTCGACCACAAACCGACACCCAGATCCATCTCCATCACCGTCCCTCAGCCATCGACAATCCCTTTCATCTTCATCGACTTTTCGTCGTCATCCTGATCTCGATAGCTGGCATCTTTATCACCGGATCTCGACCGCCGGCGTCAGTTGTACAACCCCATTGTCGCCGCCTTTCTCGCGGACAGATTTCGCCGATGAGTCTCTCTAGCCACCGACCCCGTTCAACCCAAATCCAATTCAGATCACTGCAGATCCATCGATTTGGGTTTGCTGCAAAGTCTAACCCAATTCGATTCGACCCACTTCACCAACCAGATCCGCTGCAACCCCGATCCGCAACTACAGTGCAAACCCGGATCCGAACCCAATCCACAGCTACAATGCAGACCTGGATCCGAACCTGATCCACAGCTACAGTCTAGGCCTGATTGCAAATTCAGGCCTGTTTGAGTTCTTCGAGCCGTTTCTCTGTCGTATGGAGATTTGAGCCATTTTCGAAGCATTGAAATCGTGAGAGACATCCCTACACATCCAACAGATATCAACATGACACTGAGGTCAAACATGATCCTCAGTAGGTGAGTTTTCTTGATCAGAGTCATTTATTTATCGGGTCTTGATAATTAATCTCTAGAGTTTTATCCACCTACTGTTGCCCACATATTGATGAGTTTGTATGCATCTGCTACCAGTGATACATTAGTCTTGTTATTGTTATTGATTGTAGAACTTGCCTGCATAACGAAACTAGTATCTTTAATTTGTTAAATTGAAATTGCTTAGCCTGCGCATGTTTTTTTTTTTTGTTAAATCCATCTACTATCATTATTAGTTTTAAGTTGTCCTACCTAAGATCGTATTTATTTGTGAAGCATAGTTTGGTAGTTATATCACTGATTTCCTATCACACAGACATGTTTCACATCACATAAGGCCACCTCTGAGTATCTTTGGATATTATTTATAGTACATGCATCTTCTGGCTTGATGAAAATTGATTCCATCTGATTCATAAAAATCTGAAGTAATAAAAGGACAGCTTACATCAAAAAACACAGTATTGCGGTTGGCATACCGATCGTTCCTGTCTATACCATCAAACCTCTGAGGAAATTGTACATAACAAACTGATCTGCCAAGGTTTGGATCCATAAGGAAACACACAGCTTCCCTCAACGCCTTGCTGTTGTTTATGTAATGATCGCAATCAAGATTCAACAAATAGGATCCATTCGTAAGGACAGCTGACACTCGTACCTGCAAGGAGTTAAAAACAGATTTATCAAATGAAAACATAAAATAACATGCAGCTAATCACAATGCAGTGTCTGATTTCTTACAAGAGCATTCATGGCACCAGCCTTCTTGTGATGTTGGAAACCAGGGCGCTTTTCACGAGACACATAAACCAATCGTGGAAGCTCATTCCCTTCACTGTCGAGCCCTCCACTGTGGCCTAAGAAAACCTGCAAAACAGGTAGTTAGAAACTATTAGCTTTATAATTAACCTTCACAGTCACTCATTTCCTCTATAAAATAGGCAGTAAAGTTAACATGTTGAAACAACTCTCTCTTGAGAGAGTTGACATGACAATGTGATTCTTGATGAGTAAATTATGGATCATCAATAGGCAATTATCTGATGGACATGTTATTGTAGTTTGTCTAGTTTCTCAAAGTATACTAAGTAGTGCCTCATTTCAGCATTTGGAAAACTTGAAAATGATATGCTCCTTGAAGGAAGAAAGAAATATTCAAACAGTGCTTGTGAACAGAATTGACAACTAGCTGGAAGCAATTCAAGTTAGAAGCACCAACCTGTATCATTCCAGGATGATCCCTTGTGTTATTTCCTGGCCAAGGTGTTCCATCTTGCATGATCCACCCCTCTTCAGGGACTTTCTGTGCCTTTGCAACGAGGCCATTGATGCGAACTTTGAACTCTTCATACTCTCTCTGTGTCATACAAAGTGGCAGCAAGACCGACACGCCCAAGAGAAATAAAGAATGTAATTGTAATGAGAAAATCACATGCCCTATATTTTGTACCTACCTTCATTGCACGTCGATCTTTCACAAATGAAGGATGAACCTTATCTTTCAGATAATCAATCTTCTTTGTGAAGTACCATTCAGGAGCTCGGGGTTCAATACTATATTTCTTACAGAAAGGAATCCATTTTCTTGCAAATTCTGAGGTTTCAGCCAGGGCTTCAAACGTCAGCATGGCAGCTCCGTCATCAGACACATAGCAAGAAACCTTGTCAACAGGATAATCCACAGCAAGAATTGATAGCACTGTATTGGCAGTGACAAGATGAGGCTCCTTTAGTGGGTCAACAGTACTGACAAAAATGTCAACAGCAGCCAACTGGGACGGTTCACCTTCTCTGTCATACCTTTTAAAGCAAACAAAGGTATAGACTAACATTTAGATGGTTGTCTAACGTCTAAATCATTAGCTAAAACTTTGAGATCAATTGTATTAAAAATATCAATTAGCAATAGTAGACATTGAAGGGAATTACAGGAGCTAAAAATGAAGAAATTACCTAATAGCCAATCTATCAAGGTATGTCTCACGATTCACAGGGAACCATTTAAGGAACTGATCCAAGATCCAGGATACAGCGAACCAGATCTCACATATCACAGAAAGCAACCACAGAGCATATGCATTGCGCACAGGATTTGTGATACGATAATGCAAGAAGATGCAGAGAATGACAAGACGCAAACAAATAACCATTCTGTATGGGTTTATCCTGGAAGATGGAATAGACACTTTCCTCGAAAGAGGCTGTCGAGCTTCATCGTTTCTGCAATATAAAGGCAATGCATTAGAAAGAAATCAAATTGTACATCCAAACAGGAAGAACAAGTGAGTGCAACTAAAGAAGTTCAGCATGCCACACACGCATGCATGCAGTCACATACGTAAATACTTGTATATCAGCCAAACACAGTTCATGCCAGTAGGCAAAATACATCTGTTAAGCAGACATGAAGAACACTATTGCACATTCACAAAATAAATACTATATGAAAAATGATCAACTCTCTTTAGTTCTTTTTCCCTTTTGTCCCTTCTTTCTTTCCTTTTTTTTTTTTGGGAGAAAATGTGAATCAGTGCAATTTGAGCCACCTAAAAAGGGGTCAACTTTCATGAGCTATAGTCTTGGTACATTTTCAATACCCCAAATGTATAATTGTACCTTTAATTGATACTTCTGCACCAGGTGAAACATCGTGAATGGTGCCAATAAGGATACCAATAGAAAATGCCTGTGTAACAGAATGATGAATGACAGAAGGATATAATTTTACATAAGCCTTGGATATAAGAAGTATGGAACCAAACACGTCAGCACGGATATGACACAAAGCAAATTCTGAATTACTACATAGAAATTGCAATTGAACATAAAGAAGTGATGTATCTGATGGTGCAACAATTCACGATGGACGTTGTTCATGCCACAGCCTCAAATTCGTGTCACAAACATATGGAAACAACAATCCAAGTTATCCCTGTATATAAATATCAAAATATTGGATATCCATTCAATTATTATCAACCTAGAAGGCAGCTATGTCTTCTTAGATTAACGTAATTGCCAAGCTCCACTCTTCAAAGTTTGTTTTGGTGGAAGGTGGTGATTCTTGACTTTTCTATTAGAAGCATCGTGAAACAGTGGTGAGGAAATCTTGTCATTATGGAAGCCATCCCGCTAAAGTAAAAGTGACATAAGATTATGGGAGAATAAATTTTATAAAGCAAGGAATACAGCTAAAGGTTCCTTCAAACATGCAATAATGTGGCCTTCAACCCAACTTGCGTTCTAGCCCACTAGGGTATACACATTTTTCATGTTAAGACATTGTATTACGAACAATCCCAGATTTAACCAGAAAGACAAAATATGAGCAATGCAAGAATTCAACACGAACATCAACGAAAGGGATGCATTTCTACAGTTGTTCTATGAATACCGGAAGTCAGCATTACTGCAGAACCATATATGAAGTATAACGAGAAAATTGTTATAGTTTAGCTGCACAGGAGTGTGACCCTAAGACTTTCAGGAAGAAGTAAAACTAGAATTTCTGTCAGCAGGACATTTACCATTTTCGCATTTCAAATCATATAGGAAGAAATGTACAAGTTATTCATCAATGTGAAACTTACAGTATAGCATCATCCATGTTATAATCTGTAGTTGCATCAATGTCACCAACTCCCCTTCCCTCAGAAGGAGCATGGCTAGTACCATTAGTCATTGGAACTACATTTTTATCCTGTTTCATCTTCCACCTATCAACCTTTCCTTCCAGGCAACATTACCAAACCCTCCCGAAAACTCCCTTGACGGATTAGCTGCTTAATAAGGAAAAAGAAGAAAACAAATATAAATATGCACAAAAGCATACATATATCTGAATGCCAAAAGCAATATGTTCAAACTACATACGTGAGTGAGCATAAGGAAGAGGATGCACACGCTTCCCACCACCACCTCCTCCTGGAGACATATCAGGGGATGCTCCAGGCAGTTTCCCCGAAAGCTGTAAAGCGAAATCAAAACAAGAATATAATTATAAACACAAAATTGACTTTAAGTAACAAGAACACTAATTCCATGCTGGAGGAGCTAATACCGTCTGGCTGTGAGTGAGCAGAGGAATGTGATTGTGGGGAATCTCCCCACTATCATACTTCGGCGGCCCAACATCCTCCCCTCTCCCATAGCTCATATGCCAGCTCAGCATCCTCTCAGCAATCTTGCTTCTGATCTTGACCCCGAGATGGGTAAGTGAAGTCATCATCAACATCCCCATCATCCCTTCCTCCCCACGGATCGGCGGGCTCCCTAACAATCCCCAACAAAGAATAAATTAGACAATTTTCAATGCAAGTTCTCCCTACACCAAGATAACAAAGATCCATGCTCAAACCTTTATGCTTCTTGTAGTTGGTCTTGCACTGCGGGCAAGACTGGTTCCCGTCTTTCCTCTCGTACTCATAGCATGGTCGGCACACGGGGAAACCACAGACATCACAAGCCACAAAGAGATCCCCGTCGATTGTGGTGCCCACGCCATCACCACAGATCTGGCAGACCTGCTGGCCTCCGGCATGCTTCCCGTGTTTCTTCACCAAATCAAACTCAAGACTCAATCAATGCTAGAACCACAAACTTTCAACAAGGGAACTGCATTTAAGCCAAAACTGCAATCCTTTCTAGGGTTATATACTAAACTACATCTAAAGTGTCTTCATACAATACAGTGAGACTTAATCACTATTATAAAAGTTATAATCTTTTCAAAGAGAAGCATCAAAGGAACTACATTTGAGCTGAGACATACATGAAAAAAATCTTCATTTTAAGGATATACTGACCCCTGTCTCTCCGTCGACCTCCATTGAATCCACCAAAGCTTCTCAGCAGATCCCACGGAAGAGGAGCTTCAACCTCACCAGATCTATGCACAGTTTTACTGCATCCCTACAAAATTGAAAACCCAATTCATAACATAAGTGGAAAATGAAAGACCTCAATAAGATTGACTAGATCTGATTAAATACCAACTTATCCTCAAGGTGTTTGGTCAATTGCCATACAGAAAAGAGCCAATTTGAACTCCTAAAAAGAAGCATTTTTTTTTTTTAATCACATAATCAGTTTGATAAGGAAGAAAAGGACTGACCTTTGGGCGAGAATTGCAACAGAAATCCACCGAAATTGCGCGCGTCCGCACGCGAGAGAGAGAGAGAGAGAGAGAGAGATGCCGATCCCTCTATCTCCAAAGAGAGGAGAGAGAGTGATCAATTTGTAATATATTAGTATATCATCATTGTCAATGAAAACCGACCAGTCAAGAGGAAAAAGAAGAAAGAAGAAGAAAGATGAGAAGAAGAAGCGTTTTTCTCTCTCGCGCATGAAAGTAATCGAATGAATAAATTTTAAATTTTTATATGACTCACATGAGAAAATTTTCTTTCAATCAATTTTAATGATATATAACATATATAAAGAACTTAAAATGGATAGCTTATGGTGAACACGACGCTTTAACCATTAAGCCTTTGTTTTTCCAACAGGGACTTCCTCGCTGCTGTCCTCAAGGGTAAAGAGAAGAAGGACAATTTTGCATTAAAGTCAGTTTCTCCTCTATATTTGCAGAGGAAATTTCTTAAAACACTGTTTTTACAGTTTTAGGACATCTTTCATGCAATTAGAGTAGAGCATACTGTTTGACTTTTAACATATACAAATTGACTCATTTATAAGTATTCATGCAATTTACATATTGACAAAGGTGTTGGAATTTTTAAATTATTGAGCTTAATTTAAACAAGCTCATGTAACATATTTTCTATGTTAGCAAAGTCAATCACCACATGATTGTGATAAAGAGTAATAAACATAAAGTTATATATATATATGATGATATCATTACATCTTTATCATTTAGATTACAGAGTGACATGGCTTACAATGTGGTGCACGAAGCGGGGGCGCATAGGCGCATTTGAGTCATATTAGCAACTATCTAAAACTGAAAGGATTTCAAAAGCTATAAATAACTTGGCATTTTTTTCAAATAAAACACAACAAATTTCAGATTTCTCTCTTGTGTTGGGTGTGATTTTGAAACTTGAATTGTAACCAATGCTACATATAGAATTTTTTGTTTTGAATTATCTTGAGAGGCAGATTTGCTTATACCTTTTGCAATATAGGAAGCAAATATTGTTTTAAAGAAAGAGAAAATCTGAATTCCCTAGTTCGGGTGTTACATTTTTTTCTCTATCCATTGTTCCCATTTACCCAACCTTATTTCTAACAAAAGTTCTATCTAACTCAACATTATCGATAACAACTATTTATCAATTTGCTCTACAAACAAAAATATGAGAAAAAGACTACGGTCAGAACGGATAACTTGATAAATAAATGTTATTGATTATAATTTATCAACTTTTTCTGACAAAAAAATAGAAAAAACTACATACCATCCATGAAAAGAATACTTAGCGACAAAGAAGAAGAGAATAAAAGAATGAAAATCCAAGAAATTCTAAAAGTAGTTTAAATTGTAAACGCACATTTGTTGTGGACGTTTCTGTAAGACACCGAACATGGAGAGGAAAAGAATTATCCTGCTTCATTTATAAAAAAAAATCTTAATATTTTTGGAAAACTTTTTTTGCTCACCGCAATTTGCAAGCGTCGAGAGCCGTTTGATGATGGTGGGCGCTATTGGTCTGGGTGGGTCCCACCCTGGTGATGAGACTCACCCGATGAAGCCTAACATCATCAGACGACTCACAGGACCATCATCAGACGGCTCACAGCGCTAGCGTGAGCACTGCGGTGAGCAAAAAAAAATTTCATATTTTTCTGGGCGCCTAATATTTTAGCGGTGAATTTCGTCGGATTGTTGCAATCTCTGGGCCTGTTTGGTTAAGGGTGGAAGTGAGGAATTGAGGAAGTGATAATAATTTCCTTTGGAACTTAGGAATTGATTAGCAAGTTTTCTGGTGTTTGAATGTTGTTGGGAAGTATGATTTGGAAAATGTTTTGTCTTTTTCGGTGTTTGGATGGTAATGTGAAAGTGAAAGTGAAAAAGTTGACCGTAAAATAATATTAAAATAAAAATTAATTAAGAAAATTAAAAAATGTACTGCAATTAGAATGCAAGTGAGATTTACATGATTAAAAAATTAATTATTTTGTGCTACAACTTATTACAAATGAGACTTACATGACTACAAAATTAACTGTAGCATTTTAAAGTGAGGAAATGATTGTGTAAAAGAGAAAAGAGAAAAAAAAAAGAGTTTTCTTATTTTTCTTTTCGGGTGTTTGAATAGATAAGAAACTGAGCAATTATACTTCTCTATTTCCTTACTTCCGTCCACTTCCTTGCAACCAAACAGCCCCAGAGAGAAAGGTGGGCAAACCTCATCGACTTGCTTTTTAACACCCAAAATAAAACCTCAAAACATATAAGGTGGGCCCGCAGCTATTTAAGCCCGCTGGCAGAGGTGGTCTTCAGGTCGGTGGGTCCATCACTTTGTGATGCTTAGCTGGCAGTTAGTGCGGGCAGCGGTTTTTGGGTTTGTCGTGAGAGAGACGACCGACACGATTACCGACGGGGGGCATTTTGGTCAATTCCGGCTGTTGGCCGTTTGAGCTCTGACTTTCCTCTTTTGACTCACTGGCCCATGTGAATCGGGAGTCAAATGGGCTTGGCCCAACAACAACCCAATCGTTTCTTACAGATGAAACTTGGGCTTGGCCCAATAACAACCCAATTGTTCACAAGCTCTGTGGCGAGTCAATTTAATGCTATATATTTACTAATCAATTTCAGGTACAAAAATTTTTGTTTTCTATTTTTTGTAATTTTTTTCTTTATAAAAACTTTAGAAATTTTCACAAAAGTATCAACGAGAAGGCATACCTCATGGAAGTTTATTATAGTTTTAAAATTTATGGTAGTTTTTCGAAATAGAAAGAAAATTTTAATGATAGTTTTATGAAATTAAGCATGTTAAAAATGACAAATCCTTCGTTAATCCCTCAGAATCTCTAATATCATTTCTTCATGAAAAGAAAACAGAATATTGCAGCAACCGAATTAACCATTGACAATTTATCTCAAAAAAAAAAAAAAAAAAAAAAAAAACCATTCACAAACATGAAAAATTTCCATTGAAAAATCCAATCTTATATTATCTTGCCCATGTAGAAATACTGAAAGAGACAGATATTACACACACACGCACAACATCCCTCATGCAATCTTGTTGCAAACACGAGCAGTCGGCATGGCGACGCAGATGGGGCCGTACTTCTTCCTGGCCTCCGGCGTCCCGCGCTTCGGGTCGTCCGCCAACGCCACCATCCCCTGCCCTGCCACCGCAGTCACCGCGGCCGCAGCCACCGCGAACATCGCGGCCCTCCGGCCGTTGCTGCTCCCCTTCTCCTCCTTGCCGTCGAAGTTGGCGGCTGCAACGTCTTGGCCCTCGGCTCTGGCTGCGGCCTTCGCCGCGAAGAGGGCCCGGCGTGGTTGCTGCGCGACCGCGACGGCGCCGCCAACAAAGGAAGCCATCATGCTGACTGATGCCATCTCTCTCTCTCTCTCTCTCTCTCTCTCTCTCTGAAGTTTGTTTCTTTGGTGTTTGGGAGAACTTGGGCTAACTTGTTGGTTCTGTTATGAGCTGTGTGGGACTAAAAGTGCATGCAAATGAGAGGTGAGGTGAGAGGAAGGCCACCAGTTTATCTTATCCCTGGACCTTATTCTGCCAATGGTTGCAGCCCACGTGGCAGTTTATCCAGGTGAGGTGAGGGATGGATGGTATTGGTGAACATAGCATAACAGTGGGAGGAACAAAAATGACTGCCACGTGGACAGCCAGAGCTTAACAGGCAGGATAAGCTTACTTGGCAAAGAGAGGCTGCTCATGCAACCAGAGAGTCAATTTTGTCAAACTTTAAACAGCAATCTAAACATTCATCTCAAAACTGAAACATATACCCAGATTTTAGCTCATTGTAGCTGGTTACAGTACATACACATGCAAAGCAGTAATAATGAGGCACATTAGTACAATAATACGCCACGGGTAGATTTGCGCAGGAGTAACGGATTCGCGAAGATTCATGGAAACATCCCCTCGAGAAACTCATCGAAATTTTCTTCGTCCTTGGGCCTCGCACCACTTGCCGACGACGAAGTCTTCTTGCCTGCACAAAGAAAAACAACAGTAAATATCTATGTATAGTAAATATGTATCACTCCCATTCACTCATCAATCACAATTCAACAGAAACACAGATCACATCTCTTGCCTGAAATGTGTGACAATTTAGGTCCTCTTCTATGTTCCTATATAACCCAAGATAGAATATTGTAATTTCTAAGAAAGAGTCTTCCTATGAAAATTTTTCCATTTAATATTATTAATTTATCCCTTAGTCATTGTTTCTTTATTACAATTTGTATGGGGTATTCTTATGCTAGTTTCTACAAGTAAGTCTCTTAACTTGTAAAGAATGTTTTCATTAATAGCAACATTAAGTGTCTTACAAGTTACTACTTAAATTGACACTTTAATAAAAATAACCGTAAAGTTCAAGACTTGTAGTAACATTATAATAATTCTACAATTAGGGTTATTACTTTATAATTGTTGTTAGAAGCTTATTGAGTCTTATACAGAATTCCTGATGCAAGATTATTTGAAAAGTAGACTTCATTAGCTTTCCAAAGGTATATAATATGATAACCTTCAATTTGATATAAAAATCTTAGTTCGACAAAAAAAATCATATAGAGTTCTGCCCAACTTAATATCGTCAACATTAATTACTGTCTTTTCTGCTTAAGTTAAATCTCACCATTGATTTCAATCATTAATTTTCTGAAATATCCACACATACATACATGTATGAGGAAACGGGACGTAAGTCGCCATGGAGGAATTTTCCTCCCATGGTGCATGCATCTAAAACTCCTGATTTTCTATCATCATTTCATGATGTGACAGTTCATTATGATCTTCATGTCCTAAAACGTGGTATGTATTAAAAGTAATGTGGTTTAGACTTTGTATACTACTGATTTAGTGGTCACATTTGTTTTATTGTGGTTAGTACTCTCTCCTTGTAGGGGCGCACATATTTTATAGTGGTCACATTTGTTTTATTACGTTTAGTACTCTCTCCTTGTAGGCGCACACATATTCATATAAAATATGTTCTGATGTTTCCATGTCCCTGTGTCCTAGGTTTTAAGGAAGTGCCATGTTGTTTCGTGTCGTGTTCAGTATCCATGTTCTTAGCCATTCCAACCAGTAAAAAGTAGGTACCCAGTTAGGTTCTGCTGTTCAATCGTTTGTACTGTTCCAACCATTGAATGGGTTGGCAATACATGTCTTCCATTAGTAATATCTATGACGAATAAAGTCAACTTGCCCTAAAAAAAAGCTAAGATGCTCAGGCTCAAACTTTAGCCTTCAGCAAGTAATATGTACATAATAAGTCCGCCTACTATCGACACAGTTGGAAATTTTCCAGAAGATTAAATTATAGGGCCATTTTCCTACAACCAGTTTAAGTTTTATAACACACACAACTCAATATTAAAAGTGGTGCATAGATAGAATATTGATTTTGTTCGCAATTCTGTTGACTATTATAGTTATCAATGTGATGGTGATAACCAGTACATGTGTAAGTTTCTGTAAGAATAATGAGCTTGAAAAGCAGTAACCAGTGGAATAACTACCTGACAATCCCAAACATATTGCAAGCATAATTTTAGCCATAAAACTAAATTAGAAATTATTTTATTTTGATGGAAATTATAATAAAATATCTGGGAAAGTGTAATGTAGCTTTGGTAAGAAGAATTGCAAAATATTCATAAAGCAGATCTTGAATAGTTGTGACAAAACTTGATGATATAAAACATAAATTAATCTGTAGTGTTAGCTAATCATGTTGCTGTATGTCCCCAACCATAACTCAACTTCAACCAGATAAATATGAGAAGAATATCTTAAATGACGTTAATAATGGAACATTTCCCTTCCACCACACACCCATAGGCAAAAAAAAAACGAGGAAAGACATACCTTTTCTTCTTTTATCACCACGGTCATATTCATCATCAGTGCTGATATCATCATGTTTTCCTCTCTCTCTAAATTTCAGCAAAAAGTGACTATGAGTTCAAGAAATAATTAAAAACACAAAAATAAGTGCTGTGTCTATAATGGACAAACAATAACAAAATTAACAAGGAAAACGTAGCTCTTACCTTTTCCTTTTGTGCTTCTCTTTTTCTCTTCTTTCTGATTGTTCTTTCTCTTTCTGCCTTTTATATACAAGTTTTTCTGCACATCTTTGAGAAAACATCCCATCAAGATAAATAAAAACAATTAGAACATGTATTTTTCTCAACATATATATATATATATATGTATATATATATATATATGTATATATATATATATATATATATATGTATATATATATGTATATATATATATATAGAGTAGTCTTCGTGTGAGAAACTTTCTCACACGAAGACCGTGAGAAAACTATATAGGAGCTTTTATATGGATGATCCGAACCGTTCATCTTAATCTATATACTTTATTTAGACTATCAATTAAAAATCACGCGAGTCCGAGCCTTTTTACCCATACAACAAGTGGTTACAAAATATATGTTATATCACCGTAGAATAAAGATGTCACTTGATGCATCGGTAAAAAAATTGGAATCGCGTGATTTTTTATTGGTAGTCTAATTAGAGTATGTAGATCAAGATGAACGGTTCGGATCATCCATAAAATCTCTCTTATATGATTTTCTCACGAAACTTATTATGAGAAAGTTTCTCATTTGAAAATTTTCCTATATATATATGTATATATGTATATATATGTATATATGTATATATATATGTATATATATATATGTGTGTGTGTGTGTGTATGTGTGTGTGTATATATATATATATATATATATATATATATATATATATATATATATATATATATATATATAGAGAGAGAGAGAGAGAGATAGACTTGTATCCTTTCAAAAGGATTTGATCCCGGATCCTTCCCACTCAAATTCAACCCTCCAACATTCGAATACAAGATCCACTCCGTTGAAGTTGATCTATACTATTTCAAGTATCTATAAACCAAAAATCAAGTGTTTTAAATACTTTTTGCCCATCCATCAAGTAGGAAAAAAACGGACGGCCTAAATAGTGAGTTGGTTAGTTTAACGGTGTAGAACATTTGAAATCTAACAAAAATTAGTTTATAGGGGTTTTTAAATGTTTAGATCATAATGAAATGGCCGGATCGAGAATTTGTATGTCTAAAGACATAGATCTAACCAACTCACTACTTTCGGCCGTCCATTTGCGTCGCTTGATGGATGGGCAAAAAGTATTTAAAACACTTGATTTTTGGTTTATAGATACTTGAAATAGTATAGATCAACTTCAACGGAGTGGATCTTGTATTCGAATGTTGGAGGGTTGATTTTGAGTGGGAAGGATCCGGGATCAAATCCTTTTGAAAGGATACAAGTCTATATATATATATATATATATATATATAGAGAGAGAGAGAGAGAGAGGAAAATGTACCATATATGCCGCCATCTGAGAGACTCACATAACGCATCTCAAACTCCAATCTAACTATCATTGTTTCGATCCGACCGCTTATTATGATTTTCATGTCCTAAGATGTATACAGATGAAAAATAACATGGTTTGGACTTCGTTTACTTATGTATCAAATGGTTGAAATTTTAATGTTTTTCAACAATAGAACAGATGCAATCATTAGATCAATAATTAAACGAAGTCCAAATCGCGTTATTTTTCATTTATATACGTCTTAAGAGATGAACATTATAGTGAACGGTCGGATCATGAAATAATGATAGGGAGATTGGAATTTTTGATGCGCCGTCTAAGAGTCTCTCAAATGGCATCTGAGATGCATTTTCCTTGTGTGTGCGCGCGCACGTGTTTGGGAAAAATCAAAAAGCACATACGGACACTGAAACAATGTTATTGGTTACAAGGTAGAGAAGTGTACATGCTCTTGGCATTTGGTTAGATCATATCCTGTGGATACACTTAATGTTACAGGGACATGCATGCTCAGTATGTGTAGACATATAAGAAAAAAAAAAATAAACAATACAATTAAACGTTACTGGACAGCTTTCTAATGCCTATTGGCAACCCTTTCCACTGCAATGAATTAAACAGACCGGAACCACCTAAACTATTACATAATGCTGGTTTCCAGACATTATATATATTGTGCGACGATTATGAAATTATGCCAATGCGGTCACCATATAAAAGATCTGCCTTAACAAAATAAGTAGCACAAGTAGTCAGAAGTCGGAACCCTACACATGTTGCTTTTATGGCCGAGGTCTACCTTAACATGGCCAAAGTTGCTTCCAAACCAATGGGAAAACAACTGTTAACATGGCACAAACCTCAATAATCATTACTGGAAGGTACTGTTTTTATCCTTAACATAAGGAACTATGCTGGAACAAGAATAAAAACCCAATAATGATTTATAAACATGAGGAACCTAATGAACATTAGCAAGTCTTATCTGAAGTGACTGAAGAAAAATCATTCATGAAAGGTACGAGATTAAACAATGTGAGTTTGAATTCTTATGCTTAGCTGGATAGCTCTCAGCCCTATCATAATAGAAAGCCGATTGAGCTAAATCACTAAACATGACTTGAAAGATCGATTTAAACTCTAAGATGACTAAATCCCATCTAGACTTGGGGGTGGGATCCAACATCACCACTCTGAGTACGGCAAGGAATCTGAGTTCAGTAGCCCGGGATGAGGGCTGTCAACTCAAGATCTCATCCAGATAAGAGAATCCTGGCAAACATCCTCCTAGTGGAGCATGGGGGTCAATCTGCTAAGAAGAACAGCACATATAGAAAATTCTTTCTTAGAAGATGATGGCAAAGAGAGATCAATAGCACCTTAGATGTAGAACTGCCTTCTATTTGCAGTAACCGAGGCAGTGGTCAGGCAAGGACACAGAAAAGTAACTATGATGAATTAAATAGCTGTGCATTGTCCTTTATAAACTAAGCAATTGTGGACCATGACTATCTAGATCAAGTGAGGTATATATAAAAGGTTTAAACCCTCGATTGTGGCTATCCTGGAAAAGTAATCCAACGCCAACATTTGATTAAACATGATTAAATGGCATCATGCAGATTTCTATGCATATAAACCAAGTTTCCACATTCATATCATCATCAATCTAGACTTCAGAAGCAGTAAGGTGATTCTGTGAATTGACTAGTCTGTAGCTTATGGTACCAGCAACGCCCAATCAAGATTTGCAAGTGAGGCATATATAAAAGGTTTTAAACCCTCAATTGTGCCAATCCTAGAAAAGCGATCCAATGCCAAAAAAATTTCTGATTAAACATAATTGAATGGTATCATGCAAATTTCTATGTATATAACCCAACTTGCCACATTCTTATCATCATCCATCTTGACTTCAGAAGCAGTAAGGTGATTCCGTCAATTGACTACTCTGCAGCTGATGGTACCAGCAAAACCCAATCGAGATTTGCTAGCATGTCTATACAGACAAATTAAGTATACAAGGAAAACCTACTATAGAGAGTAAGGAATGTTTTAGCAAAATCAATTCTCGCACAATGGACTCAGATAGTTCATAAATAGCCTCTCCTTGTATGCTAATGCCACTTCCAATGAGAGAACTTGCATATTCTAATCAGCCAGGCCAATTCATGATGGCCAATCAAGTGACAAAGGTTTAGTCACCCTTAAAATGGACACTGTAACACGGCAGCCATTATGGAATGGTGCCCAGTTAGCATGGAACTTAATTCGCTCACAATCTTCCATCACTAATAAGATATAGATGCAAATGCTTCAAGGCATGTCATCTCAACATCTGTAGTACTCCACTAACTAACTGGAGGATAAGGTTGTTTGGCAACAGGAGTTAGGCTGGAGTTAGTGTCTAACTCCCGCTAACCCCATCCAAACAGCGAAAAATGTGCTGGAGTTAGGCTGTAGGATTATGCGGTTGTTACCTGAAAACCACCCAAAAAAACACCTTCTTTTGGCTCAAATTACTTCTATATCAAGCTGGAGATATTTGTGCCCGACAATCACTTGAACTCCCCACACAAAATCGTAACTCTTACACCATAACCCCACAACCCAAACAAACCTAAAGAAAAGAAAAGAAAAGAAAAGAAAAATGGTAACACCTACTAATTTTCACTCTTAAACTCAAAACCCATTTATCAAACATGGCCTAAAGTTCATTTTTTTTCTCCGCCTTACTTAGAACAAAGGTGTAATTACTGCATATGACATTTCTCTTTCAATAAGTGGTTCATAAATGGAACTACCCAGTTAACATACGCCATTGGAATCCTCAACACAAATTCAAGTATCATCCATGCGTAGAGCAACAAAAACCCCATCATAAAAATTTAAATACTTACATGAAGAGTTTTATAAAACCCTTGATCTCTCTTATACCAGACTCATCGGTAAATTCCTATGACAACAAATGTTTCATGGAGTAATTCACAAACCAAGCCCCACAATCAATGACAAGATCTATATCATAGTTCAAAGTCACGGTCTCGGCCGCCGACTCGGCAGGCACCGTTCCACATCGGTCGCGATGTCGCGGCCCTGATTCGGACGAGATGTTACATAGAGGGCTCAAAAAATGCTGAAAAAATCACGATAAATCTTTAAAAAAAACGTAGACATCAAAATTAGTGTATAACAAGTCCAAAACATATCACCTAGCAAACTAAACATGAAAATAATGCATAAATACACATGTCGCGGTATTAAAATATCAAAATAAATGCAAAATTTGAAATTAATCAAATTTAAATTAACTACTCTTTTTACAAAAGTAAAGATTAGTTCTACCTTTCTAGTAAAATTTTAAATTATATAAAATTTTGGTTTGACTCGGCCTTGACTCAGGATCGACTCGGCATCTACTCGCCAACTCGGCCTCGACTCGGCCTCGACTCGAGTGACTCACCAAGTCAGACCCGAATCAAGCAAAACAATGCAATAAGATGACTCGTGGAGCGGTCTTGGAATGGGAAAGGCCGTTCCGGGCCGAGTCGGAACCAGAATGGCCGAGTTTTTGAACCATGATCTACATTATCCAATAAAGTTTTTATTTCCAACTCTCATCCAATTCCCCAATGAAATTTTTATCATAACTTCTGCAAATCTAAGCCTAATAATAGGAAGTTTTATAATTTCCTCACAAAACCTTTAATGATTTAGAACCTTAACCAATCTCAAGTGCTCTTTCTTATATCTGTAAACAACACGTAGCACTCCAATAATAAAAACAAAAATAAAAGGTATATTGTGTCTTATTCAAATTGTATTATGATGACAATAGTTGTATAATGACTACAGACACAAAGTAATTACATTACATATCTTATAATATCACAGATGGTTTGCAGAATGTACGTGGGCCATATTATGCACGACAAACATAACAACTTTGCCATAGAAAAAGTAATTAAAGTGTGGCGCAAAATACTGAGATATTGTTTGGAAACAGCAGTCGTGCATGTGTCCAAAAAGACAACAAAGATATAATATAGGCAAAATAATAATAAATTAGTACTGTAAGAAATAATAATTAAGAACAACAACTAACCTCTTGCAAGCAACCAATTTAACAAGAGCTTGTTTATTTTCTCCTGCTTCAAAATAAGAGAAATTTACCTGCGAAAAGAATCAAATGATACAAAATACAAAACAGCCAATTACTAGCATGTTAGTTGAAGAAAAGAAGCACATCAAAGTTATAAACTTCTACCCAGCACATGACAGTACCTTCATGGTAGAAGTGTGATTTCCAACAATGCTTTGGAAAACTTTACAAATGGCTTAAGTTTCAAAACTTATATAAGCGGAAACAAAATTGATGCAAACGATTTGCTGCTTACGCCAAATTCTCTACCAAGACTATATTGGGCAATAGAAGAGAGATTGGCCATAAGCTATGAAGAAGTCGTGCAGCACAAGGGCAAGTTGCTGGAACATTTTTAAAACTTAGGGTCATAGAACTAAGATCAATCACCCACACAAGGAAAGGATCTAGATTAAGGAACATGGTGACATGGCTTGACAAGCAAAGTTTTAGGTAATATTGTCTCCTCACTTCTGCCCACATCACTCTTAAACTCTTAGGATGGTTAGGTAATTTAATTATTTTCTGCCCCCAGGAGTCTGTTTAAGTTGAAGAACCTTTTAGGAATAGATTTCTATGAGTAAAATCCTTGAGAATGTCTCTTGAAGGTTTTACCTTCTTCTTTCCTTTCCTTATTGTATATTCCTCAAATCCTTTCAAATTTGTAAATATATACTCTCTTCTAAAATTTTACTCCTTTCCCCAATTAGTGCATATTTCCTTCTATTATTGCTAAATTCTACACTTTATGAAAATGTAAATGAAATCAGTTAATTTGCTTCTCGAAGTTTTCTCACAGAATGTATCATAAGGTTTGGTCTAATCCTTTTTTTTTTTTTTGAGTGATCAACTCGCTAAAACAAAATATGTCTGTATAATCTGAATGTGTTTTGAGGGTTGTCGTCGGGTTTTGTTTGTTTGTTTGTTTCCTTTTTCTTTTCTTTTTTCTTTTTTTGGGTGGGGGGGTGGGGGTGGGGGGGGGGGGGGTGGGGGGGTGGGGTGGGGGTTCGGTTTAGGATTTTTAACTCGATTTTCTTATGCAAAATCAATTATCAAGGTTTAAATTGAAAATGCACTCCATTAATGTCAATCTCCAAGCATTTGGAAGGAGCACAGATGAAAAACAAAATGTTATAAAAGCTCAGCCCCCATACATGCAAAGCTCCTAAAATAATCAGCTACAAACATGTGTTGCATGATGGAATGAGAATCATGGCTTAGAGGCATCCAAGCTTGAGTTTCTTTACTTGTGTATTTCAAAGTGTTATTATTTACTCATTGTTGGACCTATAATTTAGGTGCCCATTATTATTTTTGCATGCTTCGTAAAATAAAGAGAGCATCCTTCTGAACGCATCGAAGTCAAAATCCACACCCAAGGAAAAAAACGGGCATGTAGTTAAGTATGTGCGTATGTATGTATGTATGTATCTTCTATTACTGGTTTTTTTTGTCTAAATTGCAGCAAGCTATCAAAATGGCGTAGATTCCTTTGAACATATATGATTACATGGTCAAAATTGTTCTTTGCATAGATATGTTTCTCACATATCCAATAGACAAACAGTGTAATCAACATTAACGGGCTCCAACTTCTATTAATCTCTTCTCTCATCTAGGGACGCAAATTGGGGCAGTCCGAGTTGACTCGGGTAGGCACTGCAAAGATCTTTTGTCCATACTCGGACCGGACCTGACTCGAGTTTGTCTCCCTAGTTGACCGAGCTAAACTTCACTCAGGCTCGGGCCAGGTCGAGTAAAAAAACAATAAAGAAAACACAGACACGGGAACATCAATCAAGATGAGGTCAGGGATGCAAAGATGAGAGGCAAGGGGACAAGCAAGGTGAAGATGTCGTGGTGGTGCGGGCAAGGGGCAAGGCGATGGTAGAGGGGAAGAGATAAAGAAGAGGGGAGGCGGAGATGATGATGAAGAAGAAAGTGAAGAAATGAGGAGCTGGAGAGGACGCGAGGGGAGGAAATAAAGTGATGAAGAAAACAAAGGGGAGGCGACAGATGAGGAAAGTTAAGGTTTGAATAAATTATATACTTTATATAAGGTAAAGTGTTCCTAGTGTATCTCTTTAGACTATCTAAGGAGGTGGCCTAAAGTGTCACTATGCTCATTTTGATCCAGTGCAATCATTTTAATCTACATGTCTCAAAAATGGTTATATATAAAGATTCATGCACTCTTGATACATTTTAACCATGCATCAAATGGTTACAAAATGAATGTTTTTTTAACAATAAAACAAATGACACAATTTGATCAATGGTTAAAAAAATGTCCAATTTATATAATTTTCAATATTAGCATTTTAAGATATTAATATCATGATGAACGGGTGGATCGCTCATTGGAATGGTCCATGGTTAGATTTTAGGTCACATCTTTACAGATAGTTATTTATGGAGACACACTAGGAACATATACACGTAGGTGTGCGTGCGGGTATGATAGACAAGCACACGGGTCGGGAAAAACCAACCACTATAACTATACCCTACTCAAGTTTAAATTGGATTTTATTCTCACACAAACCCAACTTGATATTAATATATCACTATCCAAACCCGATCAAGAAGAGGGTCGGTGCGTGTAACCCCCGGTTTTAGATGTACGTGTACTCCATATGGTATAAATATTAGATTTGACCTCCTTGGTAGTCAGATTAGGCCCATTTCAGTTTCAGATATTATTTCTCAATATTTTTTATTTTTCTACAATTTTTAAAAAAAATTTAGATTATTTTAGAAAATCTCCAGAATTCGGTGTCGACCGGTATTACTGATCGATTCTCGGATTTTTTAGTTTTCAAACGGAATTGAATTTTTGAATTCTCCTTTCACATTGTTCCTAAAAAATCATATCTTCGATTTTAATTTATTTTTGGAGATTTTTCTGAAATTAATCTAAATTCGACGAGATTTGGCATCGACCAATATCACCGGTTGATTTCAAGATTTTTAATTTGAAAACAAAATTGAATTTCTTAAATTTGATTTCACCATGTTACACAGTGTAATATTTTTATTTTAGAGAATTTTTGGAGATTATTCTAAGTTACTCAAAATTTACCCTATTATAATAATTTATTTATACTGATTTTTATTCTTTTCTTTTCTTCCTTTCTTTCCTTTGTGCTGCCGACCACCCCCCCAATGCCCCATCACCATCACCTGCCAACACCCCCATCTTTCTTATTCTACTCTACTTATTATATTAATATATAATCTTATTTAAATTTTTTCTTTCTTTTTCCTTTTCTTTTCTTCTTTCTTTTTCTTTCTTTCTTCCACCTGCTCCCCTCTCCTCCCCCATTCCCTGCAACCCAACAACCCCTCTCTCTCCCTCTTTTTCTTTCCTCTCGCTTTCTCTCTTTCTCTCCATCTCTCTAACTCCCACCTCTTCTCTCTCCACCCCGACCTCCGACCGTCGCCTTCCTCGGCGACTGCCGCACCCCACCACCTCCTGACCGGCACCACCACAATCCCCCTTCTCTTCTCCAGTCAAACACCCACACCACCACCAACCCACCACCCACATCACCATCATCCACATCATCATCATCACCTTCATCTTCATTTACCACCATCACCATATCCCACCACCTCCACCCTTACCTTGCCTCCGGCGCCCCCTGGACGCCGGCCACTGGTTCGTCCTCCTCCCTCACTCCTCTCCTCTTTCCTTTCTCCCTTTCTCTTTCTCTCAATCTCTTTCTCACTCTTTTCCCTCTCTATATTGCTCTCTCCTCTCTCTCTAATCTAGTTCCTTCCCTCTCATGTCCACTCTCTCTTTGGATCTGGTTCTGGTTCTCTCTTTCTCTTTCTATTCTCTCTCTCCTCTCTCCTCTCTTTAGATCGGGTTTTGGTTCTCTCTTTCTCTCTATTCTCTCCCTCTCTCCTGTTCTTGCTCCCTTCTTTTCTTTTTTCTTTTTATTGGGTCCACAACCATACCCAAACCCGAACCCAATTTGGACGCACATCCAATTAACTTAAATTAGATGGGTTCGGGTTCAACTCAATAGTGACCCGACCCAATAAGCTTCAATCCAAACCCATTATGCGCATTCGAACTCGTTAAGCATCCGGTTTGGTTTTCGGGCAATAACTCAGCCATCTGAACTCCAATTTGCGTGATTCTCGAGCCGTTGCGATCGTAGAGACGAAAGCTATGTGTCTGTGACAACCAATGTGAGTGCTTTTTACTCTTTTATAATAAATCTTGTTTTAACAAATTACATTGCATTATGTATTGGTTCATATATTGGTTATTATTTGTTTTAAATATAAATTAAATTAATGTGTGGTGATCGTTTAACTTGTTATCTGATTGAGAAATTCCTGTAAGTGTTAACTTGAAAATCTTGAATATGGTTGTGAAGAGTTTGAAATATATTAACTATGCATGATTATAGTGTAATATTGATCGGATTAATGTTATAAAAATACTAGGATCATCTTGTTATATTGAAAGTTGTTCTTGTTATCGTGTTTATCACAAAATCTTGTTATCGTGTATCCGTGTGATAATCACTGTTATTGATCAGACCCAGTATCTATGTAACATTAACACTAAAAATTGACACCGGAGTTTGGGAAACTGAACGGAAACAACGTTTGTATTTTGAGCGGTATTATTTATCGTGTTAGGTACCTGATGGTACTATTATTGTTGGCACTTAAGGTGCTGGCTCGGTTCTGCATGACCGGGCACTCGTGTGGCCGTAGTTCCGAGCGTGCACGAAACTCACTCAAAGCACGGACAACGTCTCCACCTCAGTTTCAAATAACATCACATTAAATAACCCAACAATGATAATACCATGAACGCATGTTAATTGATCACTTTCTCGTTCGGATAATGATACCCACATATCACGTTCGAATGAGTTCTCTAGGGGTGCGGGCCCCAGTATGAACTACCAGTAACATGAGACACTGAAAGTGAATGATTGAAATAACAAGCGATACTGAATATTATTATTGTATAATCTTAAAATGTTGTATGATAATATACTTGTGTCATATCTCTGTTATTTTAATTGCCATGAACTGATAACCCTCGACATTGTATGTTATTACACTAGTGATACTGATTGCCCACATGAATTCCTGTAAGTTATTTTCACTGCTTTCTAATTATTTATCATGAAATGGTGATTTTTCGACATATGTAATCTCTCCTAGAATGACTTCATTACCGTTTGGTTAAGCACGATTTGTTATTATACCTAACTGCTATTTAGTTATGTATTATGTGATATTTCACTCTTGATATAGTCATAATATACTACTTGTTATAATAAAAAAATTATACTACTATTCCTACATTTTACCACTCACAGGTCGCTTATTGATGACCCTAAGTTTGCGTGCTCAGATTCAGGTTTAAAGATTTTGCGGGAGCAAAAGTACTTTGATCGTGTCATGGAGTTCGAGTAGTTATTCTCCTTTCTTTTTCTACCAGTGAAAATCATGTTTTCTTGATCATATTTTCTGTTCATGTAATATGTCATGACTCTGTAAATATTTCTATACTTAGTCAATAAAGCTGGATATTTGTATATATTGAATTTAATTTTTGTACTAAGGCTTAACGTATATACGTGTGAAGTATTTTCCTTGCATATATGCGTCACCAATTCTCGTCGCGTCTTTGCTACAGTATATTTTGGGAAACGGGGCGTGACAGTGCGAGTCGGGTCAGGAACAAACCCGCCCAACTTGCACCCATGCCCTCATCCCATGGATAATGGTTTAACCAAGAGTAATTGTTTATGCCACTAAATAGACCAGCCAACTTCGTGAGTTATTATTTCAAGACAGGTTGTGTAAGCATCAGGAATTATGTGACCTGATTCTTCACCTTTGTATCGACTTGGAAGAAGACCTAATTTTATTTAAAGCATTCTCACAAGGGATCCTATTAAGCTAAAACGCAAGACTATTTTATCCAACATCAACCTCATTGGCCTTGGTGGCCAGTGTATGATTATTAACAATTCTGCCACTTATCTTATCAATATTAACCAATGAACCGGCCACGTGCTGTACGTTTTGCTCACTTACTGGGCCCCCAAACTGGGAAGTTCTTTTGCATTCTTATATTTCAAAACATTATTCTCAGAGCGATATTTTAGTCCGGTCATGATCCCTGAAGAACTTTACCAAGCAATTAGTCCGGTCATGATCCCTGAAGAACTTTACCAAGCAACTCAAATTGCCTCAACCAATTCTGTTATCATTTGTTATAACGGGGCTTCCTATGTCATTTCAAATCAGTTTTTTCGTAGCAGATTCCCATAAGCATAGTACTATATCAATTCGATGTCATCATCATTATAGGAAAATTTGTTGGCTCTAGCGCTTCCCTCTTCTGCTCGAAGAGACTTCGAATGTTAGAGCTTTCTATACTACTTGGCATAAGTCGTATCTGCGTCACCTTGACAGAATGTGAAGTAGATATTTGTGCATGTGCTGACAGTGTTCTTAATCCATTCCATCTCAACATCATCTTGCCCCAACAAGAAGTTGTTAACCAATGACTGGGATTTTCTTCCAAAACCTCCACTGTATTTTTTATCATCCCATATATTGAAATTTTCAGATAAGAACACTAAGTTATACCTTATCAAGTGTGAATACTTGTCACTTCAAATATGGCAATCATGATGTTAATCTTTATTTTTCAGAATCTTAATATAATTAAGTAGGAAGGACCACTGTTGCCCCTGGACTTCTGGTTATGGTATAATATATATTTATTAGTAAGATATTCCATCTCTCTCTTATTTGTTGTTCCTCAAGAAACAAAATCCATTGCTTGTATGACTTGAGCATTTCCTAAAGTAATTTCAACCGATTGTGTGTGCTTCAGTCTCATCCAGAAAATCTTCACCACGCTTTCAGAATGAAATAAAAGGTTGCAATGTCTTTGACACTCAACAGAGGACTAGTTTTCCCATCATTTCACAAGCTAGGACTTCCCCATCAGAACACTATTCAGTATACATTAAGATGAGAGGTAGTTCTACCATGACACCTCAAAATTCTCTGTTTCACCAGAGTGTCAAACTCTTAAAGATGTTTAGAACTCCATAGCGTATTAATAGAGCAATGATGACACTGTGATGGGGATATCTAGTAGATTAGTTTGTTTTAATTGGTTGGGTCATTTTATCTTAGTTTGTTTTACTTGGTTGAGTCAATTTATCTTATTATTTTAGTTGGTCGGGTCATGTTATCTTAATTTGTTTTAGTTGCTTGAGTCATTTTATCTAATTTATTTTAGTTGGTTATTGTAGTTGGTTGGTTTATCTTATCTTAGTCCCACATTTGTTGTGCCATGAGTTATCATGTTGTTGTAGGCCTATATAAGCCAAAACTGCTTTGTTATTGGTTGATGATTGATTATAGGAAATTGATATTGGTGCATTTGTAGCAAGTGTGTTTTTGGGTGAGATATCCTAGGGAGAGATTTTCAAACCCTTTTTCTTGAATTACAAACTCTAGGTTGAGATTTACTAGTATTCGTTCCCAATTATCCCCCACTTTGTTGTCGTCCCCTATCAGTTTGGTATCAGAGTTAAATCCTACTATTTTTCTTTATCTTCCACATAACCCTAGCCTCCAAATTTTCATAAAATCTTAGTTTTCCTTGTCAACTCTAGATCTTCCCATAAAAAAACTCAAAAATCCCTTCGAAGAAATTCTGACACGTCATTGTTCTATTCATCCTCTCCTTCAACAGCACCTGATCCACGCCGCCGCCGCCAGCTCCTCCCCTTTCTCTTCTCCGCCTCCTGATGATGAAAGCTCGTCGTCACCGATCTCCGACCCCTTCTTCTCCATCAAAGTCCGCCGCCTTGGTTCAGTCTTAATGCACATCTGCTGGGTCCACGACCACCATCATGGCCCGATTGAGAGCCAAGGAGATCTACACTAAACATGATCAAATTTTCCCCAACCCCGAGGGAATGATGGGGGCATCTAGTGGATTAATTGGTTTTAATTAGTTGGCTCATTTTATCTTATCGTTTTAGTTGGTTGGGTCATTTTATCTTAATTTGTTTTAGTTGATTGGATCATTTTATCTTATTTTGATTTAATTGGTTATTGTAGCTGGCTAGTTTATCTTATCTTACTCTCACATTTGTTGTGACAGGAGTTATCATGTTGTCTTGGCCTATATAAGGCCAAGACTGTTTTGTTATTGGTTTATGATTGATTATAAAAATTTGCTATTGATGTATTTGTAACCAGTGTGCTTTTGGGTGAGATGTCCTAGAGAGAGATTCCCAAACCCTTTTCTTAGATTACAAACCCTAAGTTGAGATTTTCCAGTGTCCGTTTCCAATTATCCCTCTTTTTGTTGTTCATCCCTCATCACACTGACATTACTCAAAATAAGAAAGACCATGCATCCAGTGGGAACTTTGATAATTTGAGAATCCACTCTGCTGCGTGTGCACAAAGCAATTTACTAAATGGATGCATCTATTCACAAGACATATTCAGACGAATATATAAAGATCATTTCATCGTGTCAGTCTTCTCTAATTGATCTCTTAGTCTACCAAACAGATATTTTCTCTGCGGCAAATAGCAGCAATTATATCAAATTAAGTCTAGAAGTCCACCGTCAGCAGAAAACATGTTATCCTGAGAACTCAATATCCTAACCTATTTATAAGGACAAACCATTATCTGGTCATCTGAATCAAATTTGCCCAGGAAGCAGTGACAGATTAAAATAGGGAAGAAATGTGCAGCTAAACAATCATTAGAATCTTACTTCTAAAATCAATACAAATATGAAATGCAAACTATCTCCACCTGCCTTTTACTGGACACTAACTTCACAAATGGCTTCTTCCTAAAACTGTATACTGCCGCCACTTCTAAGGAGCACCTGGGCGCTTTTTAGTGGAGCAACTGCGTGCTTTTTGGTAGAGCAATGAGTGTTAAGAACTCAGCAAGTTGTAACATTGTGATAGATTGGAAGGGATAGATTCCCAAGTGTTAATATGTTAGGTTTGACATGACATTTCCTATTTATATCAGTTTCCATCAGAAACTCAGCAGTATAAGAGCACAAATAATGAACTAATAGACCAAATATACCTCATAGCTTCCAAGGTCCCCTTTCTCATTGCATTCTTTGTTACCACAAACAAACTGCCCTGTCACATAACAAAATGAGTTGTTGCAAGCCATGCTTATTAAAAATTTGCCAAGATAATAAATGCTACATCCCAGAAATGATAAGGACATCACAAAAGTAACATGTCAACTTACAGCCTCACTCTCAAGATATCAAAGAGGAAAGAAAATATTTCCTATAAAAGTTGCCCACACAATTTTCTTAAGGAGTGCCAATAGACAACAAGAAGAATTAAAGATCCTCTCCTAACTCTAGTATGATCAAAACTGAAGCATAGAAGCAAATGCAACACCCAAACGCACACACCCAACACCCCCCCCCCCCCCACCCAACAAAAAAAGAAAAAAGCCCAACCAACATTCAGCTGGTAAGCAGTCATTTGCACGTCGTAAAGTTTTACTATTGAAAGTTGTTGCATGACAGTTATATAAGAAAAAGAACCAATAATAAGACACCCTTTATGTATAAGCTGAAAAAGGTTGGAAGTCTTATATCACCTTTTCCAGATATGACTTCCTTTTCTGTTCTCCATCTCAAACCTATCTGTAGAGAAGATATAAAATACCCATAGTCATTCTAACTGTGATAGATAGTATACAATGTTGCTAGCCGAAAAGAAAGGAGCAAAGACATACTGTATGATAACAAAAATGCAAACTGGCATATATAAAGGACTGATTTATGCTAATGCCAACCTGCCAGGTCAAATAATAACTGATAATGAAATTATTAAATCAATCGATTACATATAGAGCCAACAGTACATGCAAATTATAATGTTTGGCTCTAGCCAAAGTGTTTTGAAAAAGAAAAACGATGGGCCCTAAGAAGAAATTACAAGACGATTGAGTTACAGCTGAAACCCTATGGGTGTGTTTGATATTGCTCCTCATATGTGCTTTCACAGCTTTTAAAACAAATAAGTGCTTTTTTAATAAAATTAAATGTTTGGTAACCACCTTATAAAAGGACTTTTAGGAAAAGCAGAAGTCAAAAAAAGGTTTTTTGGAGAAGCCAGAAAATCTGGCTTCTCAACCACAAAAGTCAAAAGCTTCTCTCATTTTTTTCTCTCCTTATTTTATCACATGATCTCTCATATGATATAACCTATAATTAAGTTCCTATTTTTCCTACTGTGTTATGAATCTTATCTAAATTTTCTCTTGCACATTCATTTCTATCATAACTTCCTCCAATTTTAATATTAAATATTTACAATTTTTTATAAGCACTTAAACTCTTAAATTGACAAACATCTTAATTAGACAAAAGCACACTTTTAAAAAGCACTATAGGACAAGTCCTTTTGAAAAAGGACTTCTCCATAATTAGAAGCAATACCAAACACACCCTATATGCTGGACAAGATAGGAGGCATATCGGATCCATCTTTTAGGAGTCATTAGACAGACTCTAGCTATTATTTTGAATCCTTATTTATTATACCATTAGTCAATAAGGACCTATTTGCAAATAAATAAATAAATAAAAATAAGAAAGTTCTTGTCATGCAGGTATTTGTTCACATGAATGTTAAGATAAAAAAACTCTTTCTCAGTGAATAATACTTGTGGAGCATTGTAGCAATATTTACCAGAGTATTTAGTTTTCTATTGAAATTAGACAAGGAGTTCTTAGCAACAGGACTTCCTATTTACTTTGGAAATTCTCGAGACTTTCTTCAGTAATTGGGTCTCAATTTAAATTAATTTGTGCAGTCTTCATTTAGCAAGGCTGCAAGAGTAAGAGTATTGGAACTGTTCATGATCAATAAGTTAGAGCTTTGAAGCAATACAAGGGTGAGTCTGTTTGTTTCTATTCCATAAAATTGCTATCGTTTAATCTCAGGTTTAAGAGAAAATCAGCCGGTATTGCTGAAGGATTCGTGCCTACATTTCTTAACCTTAACTTTTAAGCAATCCAGGGTTTGAAGAATCTGCCATTCTCATACCGGACCGCGAGTCGAAGTATTTCTCTATTTTCAGATGACTCGTCAACCCGGCAGCCGAGTCAACCACGGACTCGGCTTGACTAGGCCGAAATGGCCGAGTCAACTCCAATTTTTTGCCGAGTCAACTCCGAAAAAACACCCGAGTCAAAAAAAGGAAGAAGAAGCAGATTGACTTACCTCGTCGTTGTCGGTCGCCCGCCTCCAGGCCACCGCCGTTTTCCCGCCTCTAGGCCGTTGCGTCACCTCCAACCAGATCTCTCTCTCTCTCCGATCTCTCTCTGTCTCTCTCCCTCCGCTCTTTGAGGGAGATCGGAGGGAAGGTGAGAGAGAGATCGATTGGGGGGGGAGAGAGGGGAGAAGGAGAGAGAGATCAGAGGGGGAGGGAGATAGAGAGAGATCGGTGGGGGGGAGAGAGATCGGAGGGGGAGACGGGGGAGAGAGACTGAGAGAGAGAGAGAGATCGGGGGGAAGAGCGAGAGGGGGGGAGAGATTGGAGGGGGAGAAGGGGGAGGGGAGAGAGATCGGAGGGGAAGGGGGAGAGATCTGACCCGATCTCTGTCCCTCTCTTATGTATTATTTTAAAAAATTTTTGGGTGTCCTCATATTTACCCCAAAATCATCCTGTTTCTTAAATTTACCCCCTGAATCATTATATTTTCCCAATTACCTCTCAAAGTAAACTTATTTTGGACATGTGATACATAAAAATTGATGTCTACATTTTTTTTTTAAAGGTTTATCATATTTTTCAGAATTTTTTGAGTTTTATTTGTAGCGTTTTACGCGTATCGCCCGAGTTCGTTCCGTAACGTCGAGTCGTCTCTAGAACGGTGCCCGCCGAGTCGATGGCCGAGACCGCGACTTTGGACTATGAAGCAATCTTGATCTAGATTGGCATCAAATATGGCACTAGAACAAAATCTTTCTACATTAATTATTATTAAAGACTTATCTACGGTAATTTGGTATTGTTTCAGATTTTTCTGCATTATATATTCACAGAGTTCCCTTTCTTCTGGGTGAAAAGTCAAGGCAGACAAATAATAACCCTTGTAAAGGTTGCCATGGCTTTCTTCTTATTTTAATGTTTTCCTAGTTTTTGTTGATTTTTGAAATTTTAAATATTATGGTATCGGTCTTGAATTCTAAAAATAAAATGAAGCTCCGATCACATTTTCGTGTGGGATTCACCGCGATCTAGACCTGATTGGATCCAGCAATTCTCTTTCATGTATATATGGGTAGGGGTGGAAATTGAGCGAATAATGATCAAATAGTTCGCTAAAAATTTATCCAACTGTTCGATCAAATTTGACTCGGGTGATCATTTAAGCGTAAACAAATAGATTTTAGTATTCGCAAATTAACCGAATCAAATCTGATCGTTTTAGTATTCGATTCGATAGTGCAATGAAATATTTATTTAGTATATATGCATTTGACCCCTTATAAATTATAATATTGCAAACATATACATAATTACATTTTGCTCCTTTACTTTCGTAATTGTTAACTTTTGAAGGACTATAATGTAAAAATTAATTAAGCAAACAAGAAAATCCATGTAAACGAATCAAATACCGATAAACGAATCGAATATCAAATTGAAACACGGAATATTTGTGAATGTTTTCGATGACATGGTCCTGAACCGAATGTTCGCGAATACTTTTCTAATACCGAATATTCGATTCAAATTGAATACAAATCCTATTTACTATTCAAATCAAATTCAAATTCAAATTCAAATCCGAATACTGCAAAACGAACCGAATTCGATTTGAGTACTGCACTATTCGATTTGGTTGGTTTCGTTTCCACCCCTATATATGGGATTCATAGGAGATTTTCCTAAATCTAACCTCCTGCTTTTGCTGAAGTTTGGGGGAGACATGAAATTCAAGCAAAATTGCTGAGTCTTTCTTAGTTGTCATTAAATCAAACACACAACCACTTTGATCATTTGACTTTTTCGTGAAAAGGATTCTTTTGTTTAAACAGACAGTTATAGATCTTTTCAACCACAAAGCATATGTTATTATCGTTTAACTAAGATCTCGGAATCCCAATATTTGGGAGAGAAAAAATAATCAAACAAAATAATATATGTATTATGTATTGTCTTTTACTGCAGAAAACACAGATTATGAAACCTTTCACAAGGATCTTGTAGAAGTCTAGGCAATTGCTATTCAACTATTTATAACCAGTTTCATGTAACAGTTAGAGCGCTGGATATAAAGTATCTAGGTAGTAGCATTGAAGCAGTATACAGCTTGTATAGTTTAATATTAACTCCATGTATACATACTAAATATAGCAGGAAATAGTTCCCAAGCAACTTAAAAAATGTAACCGGATTTCTACTCCTATTTCAGTAGATCTTAACATCTAAAAATTCCAACATTGGAACTGTTAAAGAGTGAAGCAAAACTGAATCTTCAAAACAACTTCTGAACAAGTAACTGTAATGGAAGGTCAAGTCAGGTAAGGTTCTAACAACACTATGAACAGCTCAAGAAGATATTAACATTTTGTGAAGGCATTTAGTGGTGACTGTGTGTTTATGTGTATACTCTGAAGATTGATATTAACATGTGTATTTAAGCAAAAAAAATATATCATAAAATTCGTACAGAATGCTATTTACCTTTCCTTTCTTGTATTGAGACATATCCGCAATGCAATATCTTTTAATAGCTCAAGGATTTCAGACAGGAACAAATATCAATTTATAATTACAAGAACATGATTCTGCAAGCTACTACAACAGCATGTAAAATTCCTAAAACATACAAACAACTGAGAAGAAAGAAACAGATTTTTCACAAATTCAATGCAGGCGGCATAAAATAAAATTAGTGAATAGTTTGCATGTACGCAATTATAAGGGAACGATACCTTAAAATTAAGAGCACAATGGTATAGCACAACTAAGAATGAACAATAGCAAGGTCAATATTTATTGAAAAAGTCAAAAAAAAAAACAGGAGTACTATTAAATGTTTGAAGTATCAGTATTAATAACTAATAAAGAATGCTTAACAGAACTATTCCCAAAGGATACTCCTTGAAAAGTTTGTCGTAATAACGCTTCACTAGCCTTTTCTCCCAAGTTGAATCCATATCATCTTCTTCAGAGAGAATAAACCTTCATAGGAATAATAATGATAAACCTTGCCATACAGTGCAAGTCCAAAGCATTAAATATTTATGGTCAAACAGATATAAAGTAATAAAGTAGAACAGCACAGTCATTACCCCATATATTTGAGGTCGGCTAACTATGTCCTTTCTCCAGTCAGCTCTACTAAGAGCCAGCTATATGTCGGCTAACTATGTCCTTTCTCCAGTCAGCTCTACTAAGAGCCAGCTTCTTTGTTACCGTGCGTGCGTGCGTGCGCGCGTGAGTGTGTGTGCGCGTTGCGCGCGCGCGCGCGCGTGTGCGTGCGTGCGTGCGTGCGTGCGTGTGTGTGTGTGTCTCTGTGTGTGTGTGTGTGTGTGTGTGTGTGTGCGCGCGCGCGCGTGCGTGTGTGTGTGTGTGCGTGCGTGTGCGTGTGCGTGTGTGCGTGTGTGTGTGTGTGTGTGTGTGTGTGAATAAGAGATATGAGCTTAAACTCATATAAGCTTATATGAGCTACACTTTTTTCCTCTGTGTCAATCATTCATAATGATCTGTATAGCCTCAAGGAGATGTGGATGAAAAATCATGGGTTTTGAAGCTCATTTGATCATCGATCACGTGGTAGCAAATTGAACGGTTCCTGTGAATAGGCAAATTTGGATAAGTTTGCACCGCTTAATCAATGGGCAAACGATGTCCAAAACTCATAATTTTTCATCCATCACTTCGTAAATATATTTGACATTTGATATCTACTACTAGACTGACACCACAATAATTAGTTTGTAACATTTAAGTATGAGGGTGAAAGCTAATCATGACAGTGTTGATAACATCTGCTATCATACAAGGCACTTGTTATGTTAAAAAAATAAATAAAAGAGTGATTGAATGAAAATATCAGGCAAACATGGATACACGGACCTCACATACCTTACTACCTGCACATAGCTATAGAATAATAGAAAGGAACATATAAAAAATTTCATTGACAAGAAATAAATAAAAACAAAAGACCCACATGTAAAGTATGATTTCCAGTTAAAAGCCCGCAATGCCTTAAAATTTCTCTCTAAACAAAGAGATATGTCATGAGAACTATCAAACAGAAGATGAGAAATAAAAAGGAAGTAGTTAAGAACATCCAGACTCACTAGAAATGAAAGAGGCCTATTAGGAAATAATACCACTCTAAAACAATTCAGGCTGTCTCTTGTAAAACCAAGAGAGTAACATTATTAACTAGAGATTCATCTTCTTTGCAAGTGAAAATGAAAGAAAAGCAACTAAATTTTTTGTGCCAATCATTCAGCAGAGTACAGAAAGCTTCCTATATCAGCACCTCGATACAATCTAGGTATGTTTACCTCCAAGCCAAGTTTTTTTTCTCAACCAAATATTCTTGGACTAATATGACCATGTACAGGCTATAGTATCTACTACCTAGTATCAAAGTTTTAAAAAGAAATTTGATACTTGCAACTTTTGATTGAGAAAAAAGGCTTTTGAAAGGAGTTGTGCACTATCACAATGAACCTCAAAGAAATATAACAGGAATATGAATGGGCTAGGGAATGCCCTCTAGAAGAAATAAAGCAAAAATATAGGACATTAGAAACATCAAGGATACAAAAGAATTGAGATAGATAGCTAGGTATAAGATAAAACATTTATGTGCTCTATTTTATCCAAAACAGTTAAATTTTACAGCCATTTAAAAATGTAAATTGTGAAGTAAATAAATTAAGAAAAAAACATTTGCTCATGTATCGCACCTGTAGCCCTCTCTTATTGTGTCTTTATCAGTTTTGATGGGTAAAACAGCATACACGTTCTTTCCCTTCCCGTAAAAATCAACTGTTAAATGTATATAGTTCATTAAAATGAATAAGAGAGAGAGGGTCATCAATGAACAGAAAAAATCAATAGGACCTTCATTTATTTAACTTGGATAATACCAAATGAATAACAAAAGATAAACTGTCAGTATCAATACTATTGAGGTAGAAATAGTGTAGCAAGCTTATACAGACTAAATCCTGCAAGAAGATACTTGCTCAAAATTCATCGGACACACTGCATGATAGTAATGAGTTATTCATGTGAAACATCAGATTCAGAACTGTTTGTATTTCCTGTTCAAATGCATAATTGGCAATGCCATTTAAACTAATAGTATGGGCAAGCAAAAGCGAGTAAAGATATTTGACAACAGTTATCTAGAATATCCTATGATTCCTATCGAAAATGGCAAACCTGTGGCATGAAGGAGTAGATAACTAAAGAAACTTTGTAGATAGAAAGAGGGGACATGCAAAATAAATGATACTTATCCCTTGTTGAAATTGGCATGTCCATTTGTGCTCAACACAACATGAATGTGCATGGTACCCATATACTTTTTTTGTTTATCCATAGATATTTGCCTTCACAGTATGTGTGCAATGAACTCCATTATGCCTGTTAATAACATGTCAAAAACAATATCCCAAATATTTGAGGTGGGCACTGTGAATCTTTTTTTTCCATTCAGCTCTGTTGAGGGTAATTTTCTCCGTTGAATTAACAGTTAACATATCCTCCTTCATTACCTTAATCCATGTTAATTTAGGTCACCCTGTCACCCTGACCCTTTTCACTCCATCAGCTACCATTCTATCATTCCTTTTAACCTGCAACCTCATTCATCTGCATCACACGTGTGCAAACCATATCAAAATATCCACTCCACATACCATACTCAATTGAAGCCACCTCTAAACTCATCCAAATCAAAATTCTCATTTTAGTAGCACTAAATTTTTACTTTTTAAACATCATGTTTCTTAATTGCCCCAGCATAATGATCAGCTTTCTTTTAAGGTTTTTTTTTTTCATTATGTGTGGTCAAATAGTACTCCAAGATCACTTCATTTATGGAAAAATTAAAATAAACAAACACACTCATGCTATTGATCTTTTCATTATTTTACTCTTAAAGGCTCTTCAAAGAAGAACATGAAATCAAATGTATAGATATATCTTTTTAACATATACACAAACACGGTCATGTTATTTTACAGGCATGCTCTCATGTGTAGTTTCTGGAGAATCAATATTGTTCGCAACCAATGGACCCATATCAGGCACAACCCCAGTTCCATAGACACAAATCATAGCAACTAATAATAAATGAATTAACAAAAGTTGCTACAGGTTTTGCCAACTCAGATCCCAGGAGAAGGCTGACGACATACTTAAATAAAAAATTTACGCCATTCATGGACTGTTGTTGACGAATCATGGTGGAGGACATATAATAAACATAATTCAAGACCTGAAACAGAATTTTCTTTTGTATGGAAAAGCACAAATTATGTTACTGGAAGAAATGTATAGATGCATGTAGCCCCCTAGCTTAATTTGGCGAAGGGGGCTGTTCAGCATCTACTCAATTTAGGGCAACAGGAGTTAGCAGATAAACAGCTCATTATATGCATATCTCCAGCTTGCTCACATTTCCTTTCCTGTAAAGCTAGAACCTTAATTTTCTAAAGTAAATTACGCTTAAGCATCACCTAAATAATATATCCATGGCTCCAAATGCAAATGCCATATTTAAATGATTCAATGCTTGAGCATATGCTTGCATGCTGGAAAGATATTCATAGACCATGTGGGACTAGTATGGATACAAGATATAGATACTACAAGTTATGCTAGAACATCCAAGATATTGATACATCATGGATACAGAAATGACAAATTATGTGTATAAGTTAATTATCTTTACCACTAACTTGGATTTGTCAGGCCATAATGGTAAAAGAAACATAACAAATCAGATAATATAAAGTATTTCCAACTTATATTATGAATAGTAACCAGATTAATCATAATTCTTCGTTAAGAAAGTGGACACATTATATGAATACATTTACAAACCAAATTGTGAACCCATCATTCATGCATTTAAATTTTTAATCTTTTAGTCTCGGATACATCTTAGATGGGCCTTTGAAAAGTCCATGATACATATACTTTATGATATGTCAGAGGAATATTCAAACCCGAGAATATAATTATTGAATACGTAGCAGATATGGATACATCTTCAACATAGCTTGTAGATAACATGTATACTTTCTCATTAATAAATGAGGGTTGTGAGAGAGCCTAATCCGTACTAGGTATGAATCAGTTATAATGTACAGATGCATGTAGCCCCCTCACTCTTTCTTTGCTGGAGGAGATTGTTCATCATCTGGTCACTTTAGGACAAAAGGATATAGCATATAAATAGCTCACTATATGCATCTTTCCTTTGTGTCCACTCACAAAGCAATATTTTTCTACAAGGTATGCCCTACATCAACTCTAGCATTGACCATGTCGTATGTGCGCGCACTCAACGCAGGGTGGAGTGGGGTGAGGTGAGGTAGTGTGTTTGTGTGAGGGTGGTAGGGGGTGGGGGAGGGGCTGGGGAGTGGGGAAGAAGAGAGGAAGGGGGTCTATCTAAGGCCCCTGCTTCAATGATGAGAAATCCAAAGAGCCTTTGTTTGCTGATCGCTAAAGGCAAGAGTTTCTCTTTTCGATTGAATACTACCCATGGTTGGGCTTAGGAAGTCCCTTTTTTTTTTGGGGGTGTGTGTGTGTGTGTGTGTGTGGGGGGGGGGGGGGGGTGGTTTGGGATTCTAGAAGTTAGTGGATTCATAAATAAAGACATTCCTATTTCCAAGTTTAAAAAAAAAGAGTTGTACACTTGCACCTAATGACATATGAATCAGTTATTATGTACAGATGCATGTAACCTCCTCACTCTTTCTTTGTTGGAGGAGATTGTTCATAATATGTTCACTTTTAGGACAGAAGGATACGACATTAAAAAGCATTGATATGCATCTTTTCTATCTGTCCACTCATAAAGCAATATCTTTGTATGGGTTATGCTATATCGCCAAATATAGCTCTACGACAATCAATTTCACAGTGGGGAGGGTGGGGGTGGGAGTCACTTGGCTTTTCCAAATAAAAACGACAAGTAGAGAAAACCGCAATATAAACTACACGAACAAAAGATCATAGAGGGCAATAATGCACCAAATACTTCAAGTAGATTGCACATGGTAGCTGTTGGCTACGTACTTGGTTTTTATCTTCCTATTACATGGTAGGCCAACATCTAAAGCTCCACGTGGGTCACTCCTCCCCTTAAGGAAATTGATGGATGTGGGATCAAGGGCTACATCTAGTATAGAGTCAATCTTAGGCAACAAGATTCTTGAAGTTATTGCATTCTTTTGATGGAACCACGACCAATTGTTCTAAAAGCTTCCTGATAAACAAAATGCCCATGATGTGTGCATTGTTAACCCTCCAGATAGCACGTAAGGAACATATATAAGTAGCTGATCATTTGGCACCTCTTAAGTGAAAACACAACCAAGTAACAAGAAAGAAAGGGTAGAAGATGAAAAGAAAGAATTACTTAAGGAAAGTAAATGAGAGGAAAAGAGAAGAAACAGAAAAGAGCTGCTTATACTCGGAGCGATGTTAAAATACAAGAAGGCAATAGGATGTCTATGAATTATCCCAACTGCAATCAACATCATCCTAATAAATCATTATTTTATTTCTTTCTTACAGATACATAATGTTTGAATCCTCTTCATGTTTTTTATACTTGTGTAGAGCATCCACCATAACAACTGCCATAATAACTGCATTGACTTCCTTTATTCGCGTAGCATAGATATAGAGGACTTAATAAGTTGAGGAGAAACTGGAGAAGAATAATGGGTTTAGAATTTTGGATTATGCGGCGCTGGGAAAACAAAAGAATGTGAACATGATCCATAGCTTACAATAGACATGAAAAGGAGTGAACATCTTCTTTGGGTGGAAGGGAATATCTTTCACCTGTGAGAGGAGAGAATATTATTAAAAATGTGAATTTAAACTTCTCAATATATTTATTATATCTTTCAAATACTGAATACCATTAGGTGCCTTAAGCACAAGTAAACTTATGCATGCATATGCCCATTCTTTTGGGAAAAATGAAACTTCGGACGTGTTGGTTTGGGGCGGAAATGGGGAAAAGCGAAAGTGAGAAAATTCATTTCACACTTTCGGTATCTGTTTGGAACCGGAAAAAGAAAATGGCAAAACCCTTTTTTTTTTCCCTTTTTCCTTTTACACCTTCTTTTTACACTATCATTTTTCCACTTACAGGGTGCTACAGTTAATTTTGTGATCATATAAATCTCCCTTATAATAAGTTGTATCTCAAAATAGTTAATTTTGTGGTCATGTATATCCCACTTGCAGTCTAATTACAGTCCAAAAAAATTCATAATTAATATTTATTTTAATATTATTTTACGGTCAACTTTGTGGTCATTTTTTCACTTCCACTACCACATTACTAACCAAATATCAGAAAACACAATATACTTTTCCGCTTACACTTTCACATTACAATCGAGCACTGAAAAACTTGCACAAATTTAAATTTCCTACATTTTCTTCCATATTTTTCACTTACACATTTTCCTCCCACTTACAGCAAACCAAACAGGCCCTTGAAAAGAAATTATGATGGTTCATGCTAGAAGCTTGAAAGGAAACACCAAATACATTGTGGTAATGATAAGATATTATTACAATAAATACTAAATATATGCACATGCAATATAAGTAAAATGTAGATTGTTTCATTATAAGATATTAAACATGCATAGTTCTTTTTATATTATTAAATAACTTCATAATAAGGTCCAAAGAGCTATAGTACTGAAATATGTTAAAAAAAATGTTCATGGGTGACACAAAATTCGAGCATATTCAAATGTCTTGAAATGAATCACAAATTTACAAAGATATAATAAGTTTTCTATATATAGTGTCCTTACTTCAAAATAACAAGCATGAAAAGTGTTCAGGTATTAAATAATGTTTGCACAAAGTGTCTTTATATGTAAACGTATAGTTTTCAACTCGAGCCCAATAATTAGGATTTCTAGTAAAATTATCGTTTTTGTAGATGTTTAATAATCTTATAAGAAAATACAGTGCCTCTAATAAACTCATATATACATACAGTTTCCCAAAAGTGTCTGATAATGAACATAAATATAGAAAATTTGGTTTCCTACAACTGTTTGGTGATGAACATAAATATAGAAAATTTGGTTTCTCAGACGTTTGTAAAACTTGTCAAAAAAGATTTCCCACTTTGCAAGGGTATGGGAAACAATTTCCTAGATAATTTGAACACATAGTATGGTGAAAATCGACTTCCTTGCACAAGATTGACCATTTACCTATAGAGCGTTAAATAACTATCTATAAAACTATCGATTGAAACTAAAACAGAGAAAACCAAGACTTCTTGGTGTCAAGGAGCTCTTTAGCCCATGAAGCATGTTTGTATACACATAAGCCATCTCCATATTATCTTGAGTTGATAAATTAATATCTTTATCCATTCTTTATCCATTCTATCTCGTATCCCACAAGAGACCTTTTGTTTTTTGTTCTCCGAGCACTTTTTTGAATCTACTATCTCCTTATTATTCAGATGCGACAATGAAACATGTACAAGATAATTATTGAGTTTTTAATCTGATCTAGATAGTGTTTGGTGTTAGGAGTAGGCATGGTTCTTTGCACTCTTAGTTGATAGATTGGCGTAAGAAAAGAGTTAAAAGGAGAGTTAAAATGTCATGGGACATGACTATGATGGCTTTCTTTGGGTAGTGCGGATTGATTGGAGTGGGTGTAATAATAGAATATTTAATCATAAGGCTCAATCTACTTTAGATTTACTTAATTATATTCTCTTTTCGTTGAATTTTGGCAGAAAATTTAGCATTGCCTTGCAAGAGAAAGGTTGATTATTCAACCCTCACTTATACTAGGAAAAAGTTCAATGCTAGTGTTGCATTCTGGTTCACATGATTTTTAAAATGAATCAATTTTTAATTTTATTTTTCAATTTTAATCAACTGTTTTATATATGAAAATCAACCAACTTTGGGCCATGTCAGAGTCTGCCCCAAAGTTGGTTGCGGTTTTCTTCTTTTTAACGTTGTTTAAGAACCACCTTGATTCTTTGAAAGCTTTACCAAGGAACCCAAAAATGCCATTCCCGAGTTCTTTCATAAGTTTTTATAAGGAACCCAAGAAGAATTCCTGGCTTGCTAGTGAAGTTTCCTTTTTTAATAGCTTAAAGAGTGACGAAGAGAAAAAAAAGGGACTATGATTAAAGAGAACAGAAAGAGACAGTTGAGAAAGAGGGGTGGTTAGATGAGAGGGGGATATGGGAAAGGTGATTAAAGAAAGATGAACAAGAGGTGGTTAGAAAATAAGATGAGGGAGAGGCAGTTGGGGAGAGAGATGGAGAGAGATGGAGCCGCAGTTATGGGAGAGATAGAGTGATGTGGAGGAGCCAGTTATGGAGGAAGAGAGAGATCGGGAAGATGTAGTTAGAAATAAAGAGAGATCAAAGAAATTAGAAGGTGAAAGAGAGACATACACTATTTTTTCCTTTTTGTTGTTTCCAAACCATGGGGTGCTCAAACACGGCTTCTTTGGAAGCATTCAGAAAGAACCAAGAATGGCAAGCTCAAGGTATTTCAGAGCTTCCACAAAGAACCTTGGAACCAGGGAATGGCAAACTCAGGTTATTTGAGAGCTTCCACAAAGAACTTGGGAGTGACATTCCCGGGTTCTTAATCCATTAAAAAAATAAAGAATGACCATCTTCAGGTGTGGAACCTAATGTAGGCTAAAGTTGGTTGACTTTCATAAAAACAAAGTAAAGTCAAATTTTAAAAACAAAATTAAAAAGTAGACTTATTTACTGTTTTAGGTGGATATTCCATTTTGTGGTCTTACTTCTCAAGCAACTCCCATGATGCTTACTCTTTGACTATTGTTCATTTGCCACTATGTGATATTAGGGAGTGCTATCTAGTTTTGGAGTCTTTCTGATGTTGATGAACTTTTAAGATGTTGGCTATGTTTAGGTTGGGGTGGTTGTTACCGATGTAGTTTTGTCATATGGTTCTAAAGTTTTAGGCCCGAACAGAACGCACGACTATTTTGCTTTTCATGCGCTACAGCTCATATATCATGTGTGGATGATCTATTGAGATGATCTACACTATATATTATGATCTACATGTAGTCAACAGATAGACTTCATTTGCCTATTCCTCATGTGATCCAAAATTGTTTTATTTTTTAGAAATGGATCATTTTTTAACTATACGATGAGCTCTAAACCCCATGATTATCCACAATCCCTTGAGGGATATGTAAATCAGGAAGACTTGAGTGAATCATCCTCGTAGATAATGATGAATGGTGAGGATCATCCCTATGATCCAAGCATGAGATTCCATAATAATCTTATTTTTTATACTAGCATATTAAACTCCATCTTAAAAAGCTTAAGTTTGATTCCTTCTATAAACATCATAAAGGATCAACTGCAAAGGACAATTATGTGACTTAGCAATATTTTTCCTCATCTTCATGAAGATTTTTTTTTTTTAACAAGTTACCTTCAATACAATATTTTTTTTCTTTCTTAAATTACAGGGAACTGCCTCAACTATGAGCTGTCCATCCAGGAGAGTCTGTGTCCACTTCAGGCAAACAGCGTATATCCAAGCAAATAGGAAAATTTCATCTTCAAATCATATTTAATTTAATCAATTAAAAGAAATCACTTGTTCCATATATTTAAGCACGGTCCCGTATATTTGAGCACAACGAAGGTCTCCAAAGAAGAGAAACTACTCTCCATTTATCATGCAGTATGAGTTAGCATATGCAAAGCCCCAAACTAACAAAAACTGAAGGAGCAACCAAATCTTAGCATAATGGTTAAATATACAAGTGATTAATTTCTTATCATTTTATCTTGAGGAAGAAAGGGGGTTCAAATCAGCTGCTCTCTCAAGGCACTAAGTTCCAGCTAAATAGCTACCAAATATTGCACCACATGTATGCTTGCTTCTTCTCCATTTTTCACATTATATGCGACAACCTACACCATGCATTACAACGTGAATATGCAGACATACGCTTTCTCCTAAGTTTATATGAACTCTCGCATGTTCTATTAGTCCCAATGAGCTAATGCCTAGTATTCGTGGTTTTGTTAAAATATAATATATAAAGTTAGGATTTTGTTGGCAGGAGGGTAAACTCCATCCTGTTTCTCAAAAAAAAAAAAACATATACATATGAAGTTAGGAAGTTCTGCGTATGATTCAACTTCAAGTATGATCAAATGGAACAATAAGATCGCATCAAACTCTCGGTGAACTAACAAATGGGTAAAAGAACATCAATTTACGCTCATTTCTGGCGGAATTTTGTGGAACATAAATAAGAGAAGTACGCACCGTAATCCTTCATGAACTTCTTGTGGCGATCGTAGGCATTAAGACCTTTGATGTGAGATTGGTACTGCCTGGGGAACGAAAAAATTGGTTATTGTTCAAAATTTCAAATCTGAGGGAAGAAATGGTCTGTTCCGAAGATATAAGAGGATCAAAAATTACATCTTTCTCTCTTCTTTTTCGAAAATTGCAGACTTTAGAGACCCCAACGAAGCCATTTTTCTTCTCCTTCCTCCTTCGCCTTCACCTATTTCTTCTATAAATAAAACCCTGGCTTCGTTTCACGAAAACAAACAGGAGAAAGCCCAGCAAGTCACGGGTCGGATCTGAAAGAAGGACTCGCGGTTGCGGGTCCGTTTCTTGGCCTTAAACGAGTCAGGTTCGGGCCGGGTTCAATGTCCGTACGCATATATATCAGTATATCATCGTTGTCAGTGAAAAACTGACCGATTGATCAGCAGAAAGAATAGAAGAAGAAGAAGGGGAGGGTTGAGAGAGGAAAAAAAAGGAGGGTGTTGACGCTGTTCTCTCTCGCGAACGAAGATGAATGGACGAATAGACAAAGTTGAAAACCTCCCTTTAGTCAATTTTAACTAATGCCTAATTTGACGAAGGGGTTTAGTTTTACAAACCAGGGGGTTTTGTGGAGTTTAAGAGCCAAAACTTCAAAAATTGAAACTATGTTCCTTTTGACAATTATTTTGGAGTTTACCCAAACTCGAGTAAAACTCTATCAACCCCCAACATATGAGTTTGGTGATCATTTTGAAGTTTTTCTGAGACCTCGATTTCAAATACAAATTTATCTGGGGTCTAATAAACTTTATTCCAATCAAGGTTATGAAAAACTCCTAAAAAATGAAAATAAAGTTTGCATCTATAGAAACTCTATTTTCTTACTTTTTTTCTTTCTATTAAATTTCAAACACAACTTTTATTAATTAAAAAGAAAAAATAATATATTATTTAGAAACCAGATATTTAAGGTGAATTGTTTAGAATAATTTAAGGTTATCACAGTACAAATATAGGTTAAACTCTACTTGAAAACTATTAGAGTCAGATATTAGATTTATAACTAACATGAATTTTTAATTTAAAAATATCAGAATTATAACTAACACTTTCTTCTAATCAAATTTTAATAAATTTAACAATAACATGTTTTATTAATTCAATATCCACGCACATTTGTGAAAACTTATTTTAAAGCTTTTGATTTAGCGATTTAATGTTTTCTGGATTATTTCTAATATTATTACTCTTTTACATTCACATCATCAAAAGTTCTTATGTGTGCTGCTGCCTATAATTGTTTATTCAGGAGTGATCTGCCTATAGTTGTTTATTCAGGAGTGATCAGTGGAGCATTTGAATTTGTGTATAAAAAAAATGCCCCCCAATTTCAAAATTCTGACCACGCCACTGTACATATCACAATATTTGATTTGTGTTTTTGTTATACTACTCTAAAATGTGCCGAGCATGTTCACGTGATATCTAACTAGAATTTTGACACATGCAACAAAAGAGAAAAATATTACGGCAACCAATTTAGTACGTAGAGTAATTATAAATTATTAAAACTGAATGATAGTATTTTCTTGTTAAAATATAAAAATATTATCAACATTCAAAATAATTTCAGAACTTGGGCGTAGCAGAAGGGATTTTAATGATATATTAGAGTAACACAAACTCAATTCTCATAGTACGCGCATTAGAAAGTGGATCGCCCTCAACTTCCATCGCAACTTTAGAGTTTAAATATAGTCCAAAGGGCTTTAATGTTTATATTTGATGTAGTATGAGTCAGTAAATTTGCTCAATCTAACATTACAAAAACATTAATTTTCCAGTTCCATATGATCAAGAGAGCAAAAAGAAGATTCCAGTACATTATGGAACACGGAGGATGGAACATTTACACGAAAGTTATGAAAGTTTTAAGTTTTTGAAACTGTTCTGTAAATTCTTTAGGGGGGTGACTGTAAATTTCAGATCAGTTTCATAAATTCTTGTGCTTAGCATCGGATTTCTTTCTTTTAGTAGTTTCATTTTCTTAGGCCTTTGGAGTTTCTAATTATTATTAGTTTTAGTTTCTTACTTCATTTCCTTTTATTTTTCTTTTTTTACTAGAGCCTGAGTCAAAAATAGGAGTTTTATTTGAGATTAATTCTCTATATGAGTATTTCAGTCGAATTTAAATAGTTTTAGGATTTTATGTACGAAGAGCTAATAAAAAAAGAAGGGCTAGTTGGATATTTTGTAGGTTAACTTTGATTAATAAAATTTCAGAATTTCTTTTAACTTTGTGTATTCTGAGTGTTTTTTTGTGGATTCAAGGTTTGTTGGTGGATTTCAGTTGTTCTCGATTGACTACTTCGGTATCAATTGTTTTTATCGCTTCAGTTATGCGTCACTGTTTTTTATTAACAAATTATTTCACCAAACAAATTTAGAGCAAACACGTTTGGAATAGTTAAGTGATCATTGGCCTTAATATTTCTATCTTCAATGAACATATTCAACTACAATTTAGAATAGGCAGGTGACACTACCTTTCCCATGTTACTAATTTCAGTTTAAAAATGATAGCACGAGCTAACTGAGTATAGCTCACGTAGTAAGACACTTCTTCTCTCGTGATCTCTCGTGAAAAGTTGTACGTGTTGGGATTTGTGCGAACAAATAGTCTGATATCGGCTAGACATATTAATGATATTGGGTATATAAGGATTTGAACTACTCCACCTTGAAGGCTAGTCTTTTGAGATGGTACTCCAAGTCCTTACAAGTGGTATCAGAATCATGCACCGAACTTAGTCGTATCTGTGGATGGTATTCGACCCCCTCCCCCAAGCCTAAAAAGGCCTCTGTAAAGCTTGATCTATAATAGATTACGTCTTGATTTATAATAGATCAAGTCAGGATCTATAATAAGATTGGGCTCACGATGAAGCATATGTCTCTTCCGAGTGTGAAAATGAGCTTTACAGGGAGACTCTTCAGGGGAGGGGGTTTGTTGTGATTTGTGCGAACAAATAGTCCTACATCGGTCAGACATGAGGATGATATTCGATTCCCCAGGGCGCAAAGATTCACGCAAAACGTGTATGAACAAACGCACAGTGGAGGAAAGTAATCTCGATTGTGGGGATTGTTGGGATTTGTGCGAACAAATAATCCCACATCGACTAGACATGGGAATAGTCTTGGGTATATAAGGATATAAGCTATTCCACCGCTATTTTGGGATAGTGCCTCGAGTCCTTACAGTAGGCTTGGATCTCTAAGGTAAGGAGATTTTTCAAACTACATTTCACTAGGCGATCATACTAAATGCTCAACTAGGCTTGTCTTTTGGTATCAGAGCCCCAAGTCCTTTAATTGGTATCAGAGTTGTGCCCTGAACTTTGTGAAGAAAATAAACATATAGGCTAGACATGGGATAGTCCTGAGTATATAAAGATTTGGGCAACTCCATCTAGTAGACTAGTCTTTTATCGTGAAGGCTCATTCACGGTGCAGAGAGATTGTGCGTGACGATACGTTTCATTCTCCCATCTAGGAGCTCTTCAATGCATGCGACTTTCTTTCCCCCGCCATAGGGATTACGATGTAATCTCACCGACTTCCTGATAGAAGTGTCACATTCCATGTACGAGAACACGCATAACCTAAAAGAGATACCCCATCAGCAAAGCATGTTTTGTGATTCAAAGTTTAACCAAAGATATTGATGAGAGCATGAGGCCATAAGGTCTTTCTCATACTTGAAAGAAAAAAGAAGGGCAAAGAAAAGAAAAAGAATCTCTAGAGCAGTGCTAATTTTCTAAGGCAATGGGAGATATTTTTGTGCATACAATCCTATCAACAACATTATCATCTCACACAAAAGCCAACTCATCTCACATCAAGCTTCACTTGCATCCAAACACACTTTTTTGTTCATGAACCCACAACAAAAATGGGCTCTCTTCCGCGTGACTACACAGTGCGCAGTGCGCACCCTGCCGACAAAGACCAAATTAAAAGTCATTAACCACACTTTTTTAGTTAACTAATCTTTTTTTTTATAGTTAATTATATCACCTTGCTCTCAATAATGCTCCTCTCACATCACCCACTCCCCTCACATCCCCACACGTGTCCTCATGATCATACTGCATGGCGTGGTCCTCTCCATTGCTTAATAGTTAATCTCACCACACACAAAAAAATTAGATTAACTTTAATCCCTAATAAACAATGTGTGGCCCTTGGTGGAGAGCTGTGTGTGGCTTGTGAGCACACACTATGGTGACCAGTCCTCAATAACCACTGGTCAAGTTAATGTGAAGGCCATTCAAGTTCTCAATCTCAAGCAAAACAACACAACATGATGGCATCAAAGCCATGGAAGCAGCAGCAGCAGCAGCAGCAGCAGCAAAGTGATAGTGCCAATAGGACTAGTGATGAGGAGGGAATAGAGGAGGAGAACAATTCTTTGGCTATTGTGCCTGCCTCTGATCCTCTGGCTCAGCCGCCGCCGCCGCCGCCTACTCGTCCTCCTCCTCCTCCTCGCGGCGAAGTTGTGTCGGCTCAGAGGGTGAGGGAGGAGGAGGTGGAGTCGAAGATCTCGGCGTGGGAGACCGAGGAGCTGGCCAAGATCGATAGCCGGTTCAAGCGACAAGACGCGATTATTAGTGGATGGGAGGCTGACCAGATTGAGAGGGCCAGTGCTTGGCTCAAGAAGATAGAGGTATGTATATGTGTGTGCGCATTCATGGATATGATATCTTCTCATGCAATTGCTTTCAGCTAAGTTTTTGCATTACTTTTTGCTAACAATTAGTCAGAGAGATGATACTTTGATGTAGCTAAATGGAGAAAAAGGATCAAGCTAAGAATTAGGATAAAAAGGCCATGTTACAATTATATGTATTCACAAGAAGAGGGGGGGGGGGGGGGGGGGGGGGGGGGGGGAAACAAGAAGAAAATAAAGCTATGTTCTATATCATGAGGTCTTTTTACATAGATTAGACATAATCCACACATAGCAAAAATTATGATATTTTGATCTCTATGTATGCATATAATTAGTGTGAGAGATGATCCTTGATGTTGTTGAAATATGGAGAAAAAGGATCAATATACATAGTTGTTGCCAAAGATTTAGGATGAAAGGCCATGTTACAATTATAAAGCTATGTTCTATATCATGATCTTCACATAGATGCAGACATAAACATAATCCACAGTTCCACAAATGGCAAAAATTATGATACGTGATATTAATTTATGTGTGCATATAATTTGCATGCCAACACTGATGTATCCTTTAATATCCTTTAGATAAAATTAGGGTATGTTTAGATGACAAATATATACACTGTTTATGAATGTTCTTTGTTGTAGAGGAAGTTGGAGGAGAAAAGGGCAAAGGCAGTGGAGAGAGCGCAGAACGAGGTGGCGATGGCTCGCCAGAAGGCGGAGGAGAAACGGGCATCGGTGGAGGCGAAGAGAGGAGAGAAGGTGGCCAGAGTTCTTGAAATGGCAAAGCTGATGAAGATTGTTGGCAGGGCTCCTTCAAAGAGATCTTTCTTCAGGACATCCAAGCATGACTGGGCTTGAAAATTTTCATACTGACACTGTAAAAAGGGATTGAATGAAGACTTTGAGAGAGATTCATGGCTTTGAAATTAAGGGCCGACTGTGCATATGAAGCATGTTTTATTTCCAAGTTTGTGTAGTGAATATATGAAACATTTTTCTCTTGCAACAGATTCAGCTAAATTTATGCAGGATTAACTTGATATTAGGTTCAATCTTGATCTCTTTTGGGTGCATCAATTACTAGGGATTGAGTTCTCCGCCAACGACCTCACACCGTGAGATTGATAATCTTGAGCACGTGAGATGAAAAATCACAAACGCGAGAAGAAGACACATGCCAAACATGGCTTACATCCACACGGCATCATCGATTTGAGATTCATTATAAGAGAGGAACAATTACAATAGTACAAGAGAACTAAGTTTCTCTCTCACCTCACCTTTTCCTCTTATGTCATTGATTCACATCTTTTTTAAAGTCACCTCTAATTTAACCTATGATAAATTATATATAGTGCTATAAAAAAATCCTAAAATTATCCATAACTTAGTGCCAGCCCACATCACTAAGTGATTCTAGCCCAAAAAGCCTATTGGGCATAAAGCCCACCTGGATGCTAAATCAGATACAAGACACAGCTCTAACAATCTCCACCTTGACTGACTCGAATCCGGTGAACCACGCCTGAAAATACCTCATTGTTCTCGTCATCCACTTCACAAACGAACTATGTCATGAAGTAACATCTCTTCAAAACTATGAAGTTGCAAATCCTGCATATACCAATTGTGCCAATCCATGCTTGTATTCATGCATATTTCAAACTTGGTTTATAGACTCCCCTTTGCATCACCGCCCTACCAGTCAATACCTGCTTTGTGACGCCTTCCCGGCTATTAGACCCACCGCCGACCTTAAGGTTAACCACCATCAAATCCTGCCATGATATTACCGACTGTATATAGACATTATCACCACCATGATCTTCCTTTCATCAATCATCGAGACTCGCCACTATATGATGTTTGCCATATTCATCGTCTTACTGTTGATGATGTCAATTGATGCAAGATCCACCAATACCTGCGATGATCTCAGCATGTCGCGACTAGCACGTCGCAACACTGACATGTACCCTGTCTTCATGATCTCCATTAATTCATAGTTTCTCTATACAAAACATGCTCCAAACATTGGAATCTCTATGATCGGCGTCTACCACTACATCCGAAACGCTGAAAAACATTAGGTTTGACTTCTAGAACACTCGAATTCGCTTCCAATTCATCGATCCATGCCCCCATCACCGTTGCACAGCAAGCGTAGCCGCGAGCTACCTTGCACGACCACCTTGAGCTCGCCGAGCTCACCTCGCCGCCCACTATTGGTGACTATCCGATCATCACCTTTCTCCTGTTGTCAGCCTTGCACACAAATCAGATCTGGTCATCCATGAACCTTAACGGCCCACCTTGATCGATGCACTTCTGCAGTCATCGACCTATCCCTTGCATAAGATTTAAGTTTTTTTTCCCCCTTGTTCTTCTTCGTTTTGATGCCTCCATCGATCACCATCGATTTAGACATCTCCATCTTGCGCATCCGAACATGAATCCATCGATGTAGCTTTGATATGACTTGTTAAGAACTGGATTCCCTATTGACAATCTCAACACACCGTGAGATCGATAATCTCAAGCACCCATATTGAGAAATCACAAATACAAGAAGAAGACACAAGATTTAACGTGATTCGTCCAAACCCGACCTACATCCGCGGTGCATCATCAATGTGAAATCTATTATAAGAAAGGAATAATTATAAGAGTACAAGAGAAATAGTTTCTCGTACACCCACCCTTTCTCTCTTATCTTATTGATTCACGTTTCAAAAAAAACTTTCATTTAACTTATAAGCGATTATATATAGTGCTACAAAGAAATTCTAGCACTACTCATAACTTAATGGCAGTCCACACCACTAAATAATTCCGACCCAAAAGGCTCATTGTGCACAAAGCCCGCCTGATGCTAAACCGGATATGAGACAACCCTAATATTAATTTAGTTGTCCAGTATAAGCGTTAAAATTAACTCAAATAATTGTAAGAGAATAGAATTTTCAAAGAAAGATTAATAAACTTTTTTTTCACCTCTTGATTTGGTTTGTCTTTGGAGAAACATGAATTTTCCAGCTATAAACATTATGGAATAAACATGAAATATAGGTGAAAAACTGTTTTACTGATACAGTCCTTATCTTTCTGACCCTATTGTTTTGATACTTGAGATTCAATTCTTATCTTTCTTCTTTTTCTTTTGAATGTAACGGCTATGATGGGGATCTGAGCCGTCTTCTTCTTCTCCGATTATATTTGCTAATGGGCCGGGTCCGGTCTGGCTTTGAGACTCGGAGACGGGTCCAGCTGGGCCGGGTGACCCAGCCATTAACAGATCCGACCGGCCCATGGGGGGGGAAACTTGGGGATAAATAGCTGACCAACGGCCACGAGAGGATCTATGATGTAAAATTTGCCCTAATTGGCAACGAGCTCCAACTGAGCTCATCAACTGAGATCAATAAAACCCTTTTTTCTTCTTCTTCGTCTTCCTCGTTGATTTGCCTTTGGCGCTGCCAGTTCTCCCTGTCTTTCTAACTTCCTGCAGGTCGAGATGCCGCCGAGGAACCGCCATCGCTACCAACCTATCATCTCCGACGCCCTCGCCGACGGAGAGGACGCAACAATGGTATCAGAGCCTCAGGTTCCGGAGTTCCCTGAGGATCATGGAGACGACGACGACGACTTCACTCCAAAGGTTGAACCACGAAGGTCAGTATCTTTTGATGCAGGCTGGGATTCCAAGAAGGCTCCAGATCAAGGAAACACTCTTGGAACAAGTTCGACTTCTCAAAAAGAAGATCAAATTGACTTCCGATTCCGAGCTCTTGATGAAAGAACTGCACTAAGGAATCGAATCTTGGAGGAAAAGGTTGGTGATAATATGAGAGCTATTGATGACCGTTTCCGTTCTCTGGAAGGGAAGATAGATCGGGGTTATGAAGAACTAAGTGCTCTGATCTCAAAATTGTGCCAAGAACCACGGTTCTTAAACAAGGAAACCGATGGATTTGGAAGAGATGAAGTTCCTCCCATTGGAGGGCCTAGGCTCAGTTCTAAGGGAGTGGTATTCGCTACTCCTCCAAACGAGAGACAGGCAACCATGGGAGGAGGAAGGTCAGAGCAATTCTTGAGAAGAAATCAGAAATCCTTCAACATCCCTGGTAAGCTTCCAATGCCAAAACACCCTAAAGTGGAAATTCCTATATTCAGGGGAGATGGAGACATCTTAAATTGGTTGTATCAGCTAGAACATGTATTTGCTATACATCATACTCCAGTAGAGGATCGGGTAGAGTTCTGTGTCTTCTTCCTTCAAGGAGAGGCTCTGTTGTGGTGGAGGTGGTTGGAAAAACAGAAGGGAGAATCAGTTACCTGGCCAGAATTCTATGATGAGATGATCCTGCAGTATGGTCCTGATGACCTGGATGATCCCCTGGCTGCTTTGGCAAATTTGAAACAGACTGGTACTGTACAGGAATACCATAAATCTTTCATAAGGTTGGCTCACTTAATTGATGAATCTGAGAAGAATTAATTAGTTTATTCCTGTCTGGGTTGAGAGAAGATCTAAGAGGGAAGGTCAAATTGGACAAGCCCTTGTCTATGGTTTCAGCCTATAGAAGTGCAGTAGCCAGAGAGTCCATTACAACAGCAGAGAAGAAATTGAATAGAGTATCTACATTCAAGGGAACTGTCAGCACAACAGGGTTCAGTCCAAGAAATCCTATGATTCCAGCTACTACCAGAGAGAGTATTCCTGCAACAAATGCTTCAGGCAGAAGGTTGTCTCCCTCTCAGGTAGAAGAATATAGGAGGAAAAGTCTTTGTTTCAAGTGTGATGAGCCTTATACTCCGGGACATAAATGCAAGGGGAAGAGTTTGATGCTAATTGAATGTGAAGAGGATGAGAGTGAGCAGGAAGAGGAAATCTTATTAAGACCTAGGGAAGGATTTGGGGAAAGTTTACATGAGCTTTCACTTAATGCTATGGAAGGCAGTATATCACCCAGAACTATTAGGCTTTGTGGACAGATAAATAGGAAGCCTATTATAGTGTTATTGGATACTGGTTCCACCCACAACTTCATTGATCCTAAAGTGGTGCAGAGAACTGGTTTGGTAATAACACCTGAAGTGGCTTTTAAGGTTACTATAGCTGGGGATGATCAGTTACAAAGTGAAGGGCTATGTAGGTCTGTTTGCTTTAAGTGTCAAGGGCTGGAGATTGTCACTGATTTCCATGTACTGCCTATAGGGGGTTGCCAAATGGTCTTAGGAATTGATTGGCTGCAGTCACTGGATGAGATGACTATAAATTTTAAAGAAAGAAGGGTAAAGATTATGAAGGATAGCCATTCTTGGGAGTTACAGGGGGTCTCATCTAATGAAATGGAGTTGGTATCAGCTAAGGCTATGGAAAAAACACTGTACCAATCAGCCAAAGGATGGGTTTGTATATTTGTGAACAAACAGGTATTCAGGCTGATCCAAAATTTAATTTACAGTTACAATCCTTGTGTGAAGAGTATGATACAGTCTTTAAAGAAGTCATGGGACTTCCTCCAAAAAGAAGTCATGATCATCAAATACTATTAGTTCCTGGTACTGAGCCTATTAATTTGAGACCTTACAGGCACCTGGGAACAAAAGAATGTCATAGAGAAGATGGTAGAGGAGATGTTGGAAACTGGAATCATTAGAAATAGCAGGAGTCCTTATGCTTCTCCAGTTGTGTTGGTCAAGAAGACTGATGGCACTTGGAGATTATGTGTGGATTACAGGGCATTAAATCAAAAAACAGTTAAAGACAAATACCCCATACCATTAATTGATGAATTATTGGATGAGTTATATGGGGCACAAATCTTTTCAAAACTGGATTTAAGGAGTGGATATCATCAGATCAGAATGAGGGAAGTGGATATACCTAAAACAGCCTTCAAGACTCACACAGGTCATTATGAATATTTAGTTATGCCTTTTGGGCTAACTAATGCCCCTGCTACCTTCCAGGCTTTGATGAATGAACTCTTTAAACCATATTTGAGGAAGTTTGTGCTCATATTTTTTGATGATATACTGGTTTATAGCAGAAACATACAGGATCATCTGAACCATGTAAGGTTGGTGTTAGATATCCTGAAGGAGAATCAGCTTTTTGCCAAGAAAAGTAAGTGTCAATTTGGGGTAACAGAAGTGGCTTATCTTGGGCATATGGTGTCAGCTCAGGGGGTGGCTGTTGATCAAAGTAAGATACAGGCAGTGGTAGACTGGCCAGTTCCAAAAAACCTGAAAGCTTTGAGAGGTTTCTTGGGCCTGACTGGATATTACAGGAAGTTCATCAAAGGGTATAGTACCCTTGCTGCTCCCCTGACTGTTCTCACCAAGAAAAATGCCTTCTCTGGGATGACAAAGCTCAGGATGCCTTTGAAAAATTAAAAACAGCTCTCATAAGTCCACCAGTTCTAGCACTTCCCAATTACACTGCACCCTTTGTGATTGAATGTGATGCCTCTGCCAGCAGGATTGGTGCAGTACTGATGCAGGATAATCATCCTATAGCATATATCAGTCAAGAATTGAAAAATTCTGGTAAGTGTGCTTCAACATATGAAAGGGAAATGTTAGGCTTACTGTTAGCCACCAAGAAATGGAGGCAGTATCTATTGGGAAGGGAGTTTATTGTGAAGACTGATCATAAACCTTTGAAGTACTTATTGGAACAGAGATTATATACTAAAGCTCAACATACTTGGTTATTGAAGTTATGCAACTTCAAATATAAGGTTGAGTACAAGAAGGGGAAGGAAAATATAGCTGCTGACAATCTTTCCAGGAGAAATGAAATTCCTGATTCTCCTACACTGTTGGAAATTTCTGTGGTGGAGTCTGATTGGGTTAAGTTACTAAAAGAAATGGTTAATACTGACCCTTTTTTCTCTGAATTAAATAGTAAGTGGGATGGGGGTCTGTTGGACACTGCTAAGTATCAGAAAAAAGGGGATCTGTTTTATTATCAAGGTAGGATTATTATAAATCCTTCCTCCTCTCTTACTCAGTTATTACTGTCTGAGCACCATGATACTCCTGTGGGGGGACATTCTGGATATGAAAAAACCTATCAAAGGTTAAAGAGGGTGGTATATTGGCAGGGCATGAAAAGTAGTGTTAAAAAACATATCAGAGAATGTGAGACTTGTCAAGGTCTAAGTATGAGGCAATCAAACCTGCAGGTTTACTGCAGCCTCTGCCTATTCCTCAAAATGTTTGGGAAGAAATCTCCATGGATTTTGTAGAAGGGTTGCCAAAAAGTGGGGGTAAATCTGTTATCTTTGTCATTGTTGACAGGTTAACTAAATTTGCACACTTTTTGCCTCTCTCTCACCCCTACACTGCTAAATCAGTGGCTGCTGTGTTCTGGGATAACATTTACTGTTTGTATGGATTGCCCCTAAGCATTGTTTCTGATAGAGATGCTGTGTTACCAGTGAGTTCTGGAAAGAGCTGTGGTCTTTACAGGGGACTAAGTTGCTTTTCAGCACTTCTTTCCACCCCCAAACTGATGGGCAGACTGAGGTTGTTAATAGATGCCTGGAAACTTATCTACGTTGCTTTTGTTCCCACAACCTCATGAGTGGTGCAAATGGCTTCCATGGGCTCAGTATTGGTACAATACCAGTTGGCATTCAGCTACCAAGATGACTCCTTATCAAGCTGTTTATGGTAAAGCACCTCCCACCATCTCATCTTACATTCCAAAAACTGCTAAGCTACAGAGTGTTGAGGAAGCTCTGTTGGGCAGGGATGCAACTCTTCAATTGTTGAAAGATAATCTGATCCATGCACAAGACAGAATGAAAAAATGGGCAGACATGCACAGGACTGAGAGGTCCTTTGCAGTGGGAGATTGGGTGTTTTTGAGATTGCAACCTTATAGGCAAATCTCTGTTGGGGGAAGAAGGTCTCATAAACTTTCTCCCTTGTTCTATGGTCCATACAAGATCTTGCAAAGAATTGGTCCAGTTGCCTACAAACTGGATCTACCTGAGGAGGCTAAAATTCATCCAGTGTTCCATATTTCCCAATTGAAAAGGCAACTTGGTCACAACAGTCAGGTCCATAATCAGCTGCCTTCTCATGTTGTGGAAGTGATCAAGGAACCTGAGAGTATCCTGGACAGGAGAATGGTGAAAAGGTTGGGAAAAGCAACCTCTGAAGTTTGATTCAATGGAAACAGCTACCATTAGAAGAAGCTACCTGGGAAAATTATTGGGACCTGATAAAAGGTTTCCTGCCTTCGACCTTGGGGCAAGGTCGAATTCAAGGGGAGAGCATTGATACAGTCCTTATCTTTCTGACCCTATTGTTTTGATACTTGAGATTCAATTCTTATCTTTCTTCTTTTTCTTTTGAATGTAACGGCTATGATGGGGATCTGAGCCGTCTTCTTCTTCTCCGATTATATTTGCTAATGGGCCGGGTCCGGTCTGGCTTTGAGACTCGGAGACGGGTCCAGCTGGGCCGGGTGACCCAGCCCATTAACAGATCCGACCGGCCCATGGGGGGGGGGGGGAACTTGGGGATAAATAGCTGACCAACGGCCACGAGAGGATCTATGATGTAAAATTTGCCCTAATTGGCAACGAGCTCCAACTGAGCTTATCAACTGAGATCAATAAAACCTTTTTTCTTCTTCTTCGTCTTCCTCGTTGATTTGCCTTTGGCGCTGCCAGTTCTCCCTGTCTTTCTAACTTCCTGCAGGTCGAGATGCCGCCGAGGAACCGCCATCGCTACCAACCTATCATCTCCGACGCCCTCGCCGACGGAGAGGACGCAACATTTACATTGTTTGGATGCATGGATGAATTTGAGTTATCTAAACTACTACTTGCGTGCTGGATGGTCCAATGCATCAATTGTAACTATAAACTGATTTATAGACAACTGTGATTCTAAATAAGGAGTTCAATAAAATGGACATGCTGATTATTCCAACCTAGAAAGTAGGTATAATCAATACATCAGACCATTGACCACCTAATGCAAAAGATGCACATGAAAACATCAATCCAAAGTACTATAGAGAATGATTTTGTTGGTGCCTCCACTATCAGCCAAGATACTCTTGAACAATAATTTTATGTGGACCTGACATCTAATACTCATTCTATGCTTTACGTGTCTACCGTCACGGTTGGCCACCTGATTAGACCTGAAGTTTATCGTTTTGAGGTCACATATTCAAATTTCTATAATGAGACATGATCCATATTGAAGTCTCTTGCAGAAAAAAAAATTAAACACTTCACGTAAAATCTAAACCAATCCACTCTTAAAACGCGATGGATAATCATTCAAACCCAAATAAGATTCATCGAAGATTAACAAAGAAGAAAAATATTATGCCGAGGACTATTTTAATAGGGCAATTTCAACGGTGGAGCTAGATAAATGGTAAATTAGTTCCAATTATACCCCCAGTTTGAAATTTTGAGGGTAAAAGAGAATAATTCCAACAACAAGAGCTAGATAAATAGGGGTTAGAAGTGAGACAGTATTTCACGAGTCTTTGGATTCACCTAACTCCACATCAACCATTAGATTTATCTAAACTCAAGAAAGTGGAGCCCACTTGGCGGCTAAATGAATTGTCTTGTAGCCTTTCTCTTAATCCCAGTCGGGGCTACATGGATGTAGACTCAAATTCCGGTCTATTGTGGGTGCTTTTTTGTTGATGAAGGAAGAGATATCTAGCTTCAAAGTAGCGCAGCCCCACCGTTAGATATACTCCAAAGTGACCTTGAAGAGAATAATATGTGGATCTAACCGCTTTGTTCATTTAGATTAGGCCCCAAACTCAGATCAACCAATAGCAATGGGCTGGTAATGGCCCGCTCATGGGTGAAGTGGACCAATTTCTAGCCCAGGGCACTAAGGGGGTCCAACCTGCACCCGACCCAATAGGATCCAACTAACCTGGAAGCAACGAATCAGTACAGTATCGCAAGCGGGTCGGTTGAGATCCACAAAATAAATGAGCAAAGATTTGTACCGTGCATCTAAATAAGCTCGCTCGCTCTTTTTCGCAACATTTACAGCCAATTTAACACAGCACCTGAAAATTTTCCCAGTAAAAAGAGTGAGAGAACGAATCAGAGAGAGAGAGAGAGAGAGATCAATGACGAAATCGGGGACGGAGAAGAAAAGGGTCCGGCGAGCACCTCAGAACAACGGCGGCGGCGGCGGCAGAGATCTATCGGACGCCAACTCCTCATCGAAGGTACCTTCAATTTCTGCAAATTTGTTTCATTTGGGCCGATTTCTAGGGTTCATTGTCAATTGATGGCGCGTGTGCCCTGATCTGTTTGAAATTCGGGTTGGATGTTTCCTGATGGTTCTCAATGTCCAATGTCTAGAATTGAAAGTTGAGATTTAAAACCCTAAATGCCATTTCTCGATTAAAAATGTGATTTTTCTTGTTTATGGTGTCAAAGTCAATCTTGGGTACGACTAAAGTTACTAGAAACTAGGAATACTGTGCTAAAGGTTGTGGGCATCAGCAAAAAAGCTCTCCTTTGTGCTCTAAAGAGTTTAAAGGTGGGATTTTGTTGCGTATCTTCTGGGGTTTAATAACTATATTGCTCAAAGTTTTCTGGTCATTGTATTTTCACTGCCAAAGTTAAGGCACGGGATTATTTTCATTTCCTCCACCAGCTTATTGCTGTTAAGTTTAAGCCCTGATGTACAAAGCTTCTATCCCATTTTTCTATTCTTCGTGAACATTTTAGGAATTCATTAGGTGATCCCATATTCTCACCCTGTTGACTAATTTTGCTGGTAATCACGAAGTCCAGCTGTCACGGCTTGTTAGGTATCTACTAGTTGATAATGTTCCTTACAATTTCACCTCCTTTTAACCAATGCATCCAATTTTTTATTTATCTCTTTCCCTCTCTTCTATTCCTTCTTTCTTCTATCTACTTTCCAAGTTTACTGTTGGTTTCAAATAATATTAAAACAATTTTGCACTTTATTGGTATGTCTTAGGCTTTCGATCCCTGTTTTAAATATCGACCGAGTCGGCCGAGATATCGTCCGATATCTCCTTTTTTGCCTGCTGCCGATACGATATGGGAAAATCGTTCGCCATATCATTTGTAGCAAAAAATGGCCGATATTTGAAATATCGGCCGATAAGTCGCCCGATATCGTCCGATATACCGCCCGATATAAAATAACTCATTTATTGCACGACTGCGTGCAAATGTACATTATTTTTTACTGTCTTTGCTTGCATATTACATCATTTTTATTAGGTAGATGATATCTATGACACTAAAGCAACTTTTAGTTATCAATATTTCATTATATATAGTGTCTGATATGAATGCCCGATATGCGCGCGTATCCCCGATATCTCCCCCGATATCCGATATCCGATATGAAAAACCCCCATCCGATATGATCCCAATATCCGATATTTAGAACCATGCTTTCGATTGCAGTTCTTGTTATGAATTATAACGCGATGTGTGACTATTTGATTTTGAGTGAAATGTGGTATATATTTGTGACATTTTAGTTTATGCGTGCATTTAATTTGTTGATCTCTTGTAAGATTTTGAATAATTTCTGACCGCTTAAGTTCTTAACTTTACGAAGCTCATGTTCCTCCCCCTTTCCCTTGGGATCATACACAGAGCTTTGGAACTTTGTTTAAATTCATGATTCAATGGTTTACTCTCTTAGCACCCATACTGTCACGGGCCCTTGTAAAATGGAAGGGCATAAACCCCCATCAGTTGTCCATAGGATGATTTGTTATACTAGATATCCAATGAACTTGGAGGTTGAGCGTAGCTAGCACTTTCAAGGCACAATCTTGTGGATGTTGTACATGCTAAACTTTTCAGTCTTTGTTTGATCAATTCCAAGTACTGCACCATCTAGAAAAATCTAAATTGAATATTTAGAAGAACCTCGAGAATAGGAATCATTCCTTTGAACACCTCATTGGAACTTTGATGCCTGTTCCATTTAGGTAGTTTTCATTTATTCCAATTCATCGTGCATGATCTTATAATAATTTTTTGTTTCCCTCTCATAGTTTAGTGCTACCGTGCAGCTTATAGTCTCTCTAGTAAATTCTTCAATGTGCTAATTTCTTTCACGGAGCTTTGGCGTATTCTTTTTGCATGGTGCGGTTGATTGTGTTTAATGATCTCTTGGTTTAGCTCAACATTACCTTTTGTTTGTTTTTAAGATTTTGTGACTTTGTGCCTGCAGAAAGCAGCTGTGCAAAAAGATGTCTATCAGGTGTTTGCTGAGAAGGTTAGAGACAATAAACAACTAGAATCTAGATGGGCAATTATGCAAGAAGCAAGAGTTGAATATTTTAGAGGGAAAGACTTTACAGTCTTCTTGAGAAATAGCCCTGAGCTCAAAGAAATATTAGGATCAGATAAAGATTTGGATACAGAAGATATTGTGAATACTTTACTCAGGAAGAATCTTATAGTGAGATGTGATCGTGTGATGAAAACTGTTAGACCTGGGAAGAAAAAGTTGTCCTCTTGGCCTGCACATTTGGAGATATATCATGTAAGTACTTTATTTATTCTTCAAATAATATCCGATCAGTTTTTTTCAGCATTTTATTTCATTATGCGGTTATTCCATAGGAGATTCATTTGTAAAGTAGTATATTCAGCACAACATCATATATGACTGCTTTATACCCATAAACTTGTTGCATAATTTGATATGTTATGTAATACTAAACTTTTTACCGTGATAAAAGATTTCCTATAGATAATTGTTTATTACTATTATTTTTTTATTTTGTAAGTTGTTATTAACAGTGTTTTAAAATCGGTTCGAGCGCCCACCTAGGTGGCGTGCGAGCGCCACCCACATCACTTCGATAGGGGTAGGCGCCTAGCCTTAAAAAAAAGAAAACAAAGAACGCGACCTTACATGGCTTCTCCCCCACCCCTGCCGGCACCGAAGCCTTGCCGGGGCCGATCAGAGCCTCTGGGTGCCATCGCCTCTGGGCTGCTTCAATTGGCTGCGACAGGGCTGAAGCATCGGTGGGGGGCGACAGAAAAGCCAGGTAGGGCCTGGGGGACTGGGTTTTTTTTATTTTTTTTTTTTTAAAAAATGACCTGGGAGCGCCTAGGCGGCATGCGTTGGGCGGTGGTTCTGCTGCCTCGCTAGGCTTTTCGCTTTTTGTAACCTTGGTTATTATTATTTTGAAATAAGGGCCATAGCTCGACCTTAAACTTGAAATGAGTCATAACCCCACCCCATACCCTTCCAATTAAGCCTTGCCACACAATAGCACCTCAACCTTTGTGTAATTTAACACCTTCAAAATTTTCACTTTTTCAGTAGCTTTAACTTATATTTTTCTTTATTTTCCTTCCTCGCCTTTGTTTCTTGTTGGAAGAGAACAATAATATATAAAAAACTTCATGTTCTTCCCATGTAATTCTTTTTGTACTCTTAACATATGCACATCAACGTCCTTTAGCGTTTGCTGCACTCAATAAATTTATTATGCTCAATTTTATCTTTGTCTGTTCCATTTATGTTCCCTCACCATCCATATTTACTTTATTTATTAAGTGTTCTTATGAATCTTATACAATGATTGGTCTTGGGATCATTAAATGAAAACTTTCAATGTGTGTGTGTGTGTGTGAAATATTCTAGTAGAATCGGGCTAACAATAAGCTTCGTGCTACCTCTATGGTGAGCCACCCCACAGATGATTCAAACTTTTCATCTTGATTTACATACTTAAATTAGGCTAACAATGAAAAAGCGCACTATTCTATGATTTTTTACCCATTCATTAAGTGGTTACGCAAAATATGTTATATTAGCCATAGAAAAAAGATGTCATTTGATGTATAGGTAAAATGGCCCGGCATAATGTGATTTTTCATTGTTAGCCTAATTTGAGTTTGTAGATTAAGATGAACGGTTCGGATTATCCATGAGGTGGCTCACCGTGGAGTTTGCACGAAGCTTATTGTGAGCTCAGTTCTCACTAGAATACTTCCCATATATATATATATATATATATATATATATATATATATATATATATATATATATATATATATATAATGAGAGAGACTTGGATCATTTGGGAAGGATATAGAGATGAATTCTCTCATTCAAATTCAATGTTAGGACACTCAAATTAAAGATCACTCCGTTGGAGTTAATCTACATTGTTAAGAGTTTTAAAATACAAAAAGTAAGTGTTTTGAATATTTTTGACCTATGCATTAAGTAGTCACAAAATGAACGGTCTAAATAGTGAGTTCTAACGGTGTAGAATATTTGAAACCTAACAGAAACTGGTGTGTGAGGGTTTTTAAATGTTTGGATCATGATCAAATGGTCGAATCAGGAATTTTTATGTTCAAAGATATATATATCTAAGCAATATATTGCTTTCGACCATCCATCTATGCCTACTTAATGCATGGGCAAAAAAATTACAAAATACTTAATTTTTTAAATTTTTAGTCACTATAAATAATTTAGATCAACTTTAACAGAGTCGATCTTGTATTTGGATGGTCTAACATTGAATTCAAATGAGAAGGATTCATCTCCATATCCTTCCCAAATAACCCAAGTCTCTCTCTCTATATATATATAGACTAAAAAACCAAAAATCATATATTTGAATACTTTTGTCCATCCATCAAGCAGACACAAAATGGACGGCCAAAATAGTGAGTTTGTTAGTTTAATAGTGTAGAATATTTCAAATCAAACAAAAATTAGTGTGTGAGGGTTTTTAAATGTTCAGATCATGATGAAATGATCGGATCGAGAATTTGTATGTCTAATGACGTAGCAATATACTATTTTCGGCCGTCCGTTTTGCGCCTATTTGATAGATGGGCGAAAAGTATTCAAAATACATGATTTTTATTTTTAGTTACATGAAATAATTTAGGTCAACTTCAACGGAATAGATCTTGCATTCGGATGTCGTGGGGTTGTATTTGAGTGGGAAGGAATCAGCCTCGAATCCTTCTGGAATGGCACAAGTCCATATATATATATATATATATATATATATATATATATATATATATATATATAACCCAAATTCTTCCCACTCAAATTCAATCATCTGACATTCGAATATAAAATCTACTCCGTTGAAGTTGATCTATATTATTTCAAGTATCTATAAGCCAAAAATCAAGTGTTTTGAATACCTTTTGCTCATCCATCAAGCGGCATAAAATGGACGGGCAAAAATAGGGAGTTGGTTAGATCTGTGTCTTTATACATACAAATTCTCGATCTGGCTATTTGATTATGATCTCACCATTTAAAAACCCCTACAAACTAATTTTTGTTAGGTTTCAAATATTTTATACCGTTAAACTAACAAACTCACTATTTAGGCCGTCCGTTTTTCCCTACTTAATGCATGGGCAAAAAGTATTCAAAACACTTAATTTTTTGTTTCTAAATACTTGAAATAATATAGATCAACTTCAACGGAGTGGATTTTGTATTCAAATGTTGGTGTTTGAGTGGGTCGAATCCTTACGGAATGACACAAGTCTATCTCTCTCTCTCCCCTCTATATATATATATATATATATATATATATATATATATATATATATAGACTTGTATCCTTTCAAAAGGATTTGATCCCGGATCCTTCCCACTCAAATTCAACCCTCCAACATTCGAATACAAGATCCACTCCCTTGAAGTTGATCTATACTATTTCAACTATCTATAAACCAAAAATCAAGTGTTTTAAATACTTTTTGCCCATCCATCAAGCGACGCAAAATGGACGGCCGAAAGTAGTGAGTTAGTTAGATCTATGTCTTTAGACATACAAATTCTCGATCCGGCCATTTCATTATGATCTAAACATTTAAAAACCCCTATAAACTAATTTTGTTAGATTTCAAATGTTCTACACCGTTAAACTAACCAACTCACTATTTAGGCCGTCCGTTTTTCCCCTACTTGATGGATGGGCAAAAAGTATTTAAAACACTTGATTTTGGTTTATAGATACTTGAAATAGTATAGATCAACTTCAACGGAGTGGATCTTGTATTCGAATGTTGGAGGGTTGAATTTGAGTGGGAAGGATCCGGGATCAAATCCTTTTGAAAGGATACAAGTCTATCTCTCTCTCTATATATACACACACACATACACACACACACACACTGTGTCCTTTCAAAAGGATTTGACCCCGAATCCTTCTCACTCAAATTCAACCCTCCGACGTTCGAATACAAGATCCACTCCGTAGAGCTTAATCTATATTATTTCAAGTATCTATAAACTAAAAATCAAGTGTTTTGAATACTTTTTGCCAATCCATCAAGCGGTGCAAAATGGACGACCGAAAGTAGTGAGTTGGTTAGATATATGTCTTTAAGCATACAAATTCTCGATCCGGCCACTTCATTATGATCTAAATATTTAAAAACCCTTATAAGGTATTGTTAGGTTTCAAATGTTCTACACCATTAAACTAACCAACTCACTATTTAGGCCGTTTGTTTTTCCCGTACTTGATGCATGAACAAAAAGTGTTCAAATCACTTGATTTTTAGTTTATAGATACTTGAAATAATATAAATCAACTTCAACGGAGTAGATCTTGTATTCGAATGTCGGAGGGTTTAATTTGAGTGGGAAGGATTCGGGGTCAAATCTTTTGGAAGGACACAAGTCTGTCTCTCTCTCTCTCTCTCTATATATATATATATATATATATATATATATATATATATATATATATATGACAAATATTTTGGTGTTGATTGCAGTTTTTAGTGTTCTTCCATGGTTGTGCTCATTTGCAAGATATCTAATGTCTCTCTATATGTGATATTTAACTTCCGTTGCTAGTCTGTGCTGGAGCAAATACTGGAACTTGATATAAAGGGCATGTTTGTTTTGCTGCAAGTGGCTGCAAGTCGTAAGTCGTAAAATGAGAACGAGAAAAGTGAGCTGTAACAGATAAAATATATCATGTTTTACGGTGTTTGGTTGGTAAAGTGTAAATGTGATAGTATATTGTGTTTTACGGTGTTTGATTGGTAAAGTGAAAGTGTAAATGAGAAATATATTGTGCTTTACGGTGTTTGATTTCTAATGTAAAAGTGTAAGTGAAAAAGTTGACCACAAAATTAACTGTAGCAGTGATTTAAATATTATAAATACTATTAAATTAAATATACTATTGAAAATTAAATTGTATTAATAAATTTGAGATAAAATATTAATAATTTTAATATTTTATTTATAACAATAATATTAATAAATATTAGTATAATTAGTAAAATATTACTAAAATATTAACTAAATAAATATTATAATAAGAAAATCTAGAGAACATTAATAAATTTAAGAATACTAATAAAATATAATTATTAAAAAAAATTTTAAAAATAATAAAATATACTTATAATATTATAATATTATAAAATATTTAAAAATTATTATAATATTAAATTTTATTATAATATCATTGTAATATTATAAAAAATAAAATTAACAAGGTAAAATATAATTATAATTTTAATAATAAATTATTATAATAATATTATTATAATGAATTATTATTACAATATTAACATAATAAAATTTTAATATAATAATAAAGTATATTATAATATTAATAAAGTAAGTATTTATATTAATAAATAAATAAATTAAATATATAGTAATTTTATATTAAACATAATATTGTTATATTAATAAAATACTAAATCTAAATAAAATATTAAAAATTGGTATAAATATTAATAAAATAATAAAGTATTAAATAATAATTTTAAATAAAAATATTAAATTAAAATAATAAGATATTAAATATTAAAACAATATTAAAAATAATAAAAAACTAAAGATTAAAAATATAAAATAATTAAATAAGAAATTAAACACTATTAAAAATATATTAAATATTTAATAATATTAAATTATATATTGATTATCAAGTAACTGCTTTGAACTGCAAGTATATCACAAGTGGGATTTACATGACCACAAAATTAACTGTGACAGCTGCAAGTGGGAAAATATGGGTGTAAATGTGAGATTTACATGACCACAAAATTAATTGTAGAAACTGCAAGTGGGAAAAATGAGAGTTGTATTTTGCAAGTTGTTTTGCAGCAAAACAAACAACGGAAAATGGAAAAGAGGTTTTACGACTTACGACTTGCGGCCATTTGCGGCGAAACAAATAGGCCCAAAGATGAGGATATATTGCTAACTTTCATGGATTTGAGCATTTATATATCTTGAAAAAACCAAAATTTTCTTAGATAAATGTTTATGTGTGCGCCAATAAGTATCATGGTCCCCTTGTAGTAGTGAGCCAAGAGATTCTATCATGTGATTCTAATTCAACTTGCACTTAGATCGAACTTATTGTTATATTACTTTCATTGTAAGCTATTTGAAACATATATAACTGGGATTCCTGTTTCCATAGTACTCATTTCTGCTCACATGGTCGCTGTAGGAGCAAGTTTTCTCTGAAAATGATGCTTTTTTCGCATGGGCCTTTATGAAAAGACGGGCATTGTGGCAAACAATTCTTTCTTTCCTCTGGCCTCTGGCAGCGTTAGCAGTGTGCTTGTTTCCAGTGTACCCCTACCAGGTCAAGATTGTGGTGCTGTACTCATGTGCTGGAGCTCTATTTTTCATAGCAACCCTGCTTCTATGTAAGTTTACTGATATTAGAAACACTTATTTTTCTGTTTTCAATCTATTTGTTTTCTTTTACGTCTGTGAAGCAACATAAACTAAGAAACTGGTCTTTCTACTTGAGATGTCCATTTAGTAACACTGCATGGAAAAAGATAGGGTCTTCATGTGATTGTATGTGTATAATATGAATCCACAACTGTTTATCTTGGCTAGCTTTTCTCAGAGGTACTTCTGTGATTATCAGGGCCTTCTGCATAATGTCTAAATTTGCAGTGAAAAGAAAGAAATATCATTATTTTCCTCTAATATACATGAAACCAGCGACTCCATAGGAACATTCTGTTCTGCATGCGCATTCTGGGATGATATTGTTCGGTATCTTTGTTGTAGCTAAGTACATGTGGTTCATAATTAGTAAAAGAATGGAGAGGGTGAGAGATTGGCAGCAGAGAAAGGTAAAGTTGAGATTCATAAAAGGCAATAGTGGCTTTCTATTCAGATTTGCTATAAGTAGTATGCTTGATGGAGAGTTATTTTCATGGCAAGATGACCATATTGCTTTCATTAGTTCGTTAGGATGTTTCTTGTGGATACTCCTTTATAGTAGCATCAATTACAGGAAGCAAGGGGTTAGTTATGTCAGTTTCTTTCTAAGGATTCACATAATATCCTGTGGGTTGTGGGGGGAAAAAGTGATTGTAGCTGCTGTGAGAGTTGAGATGATGAGCATCGATATTCTCAGAGTCAAAGATCAGTAAGCAGTGAGCACATTCATAAAAAGGTAAGAGATAGCTTCAATTGAAGACAACATGATGTGGTATTGTTTAAGATGTGTTTTGACAACTGTGTCAGAAATCGGTGCGCAATTTAGGACAATGAGACTATATAGTTCGAATTGCTCGGACTAGCATTAAAGCATTGTGAACCAGCATTGTGGCACTTAAAAAGGAAATGGTAGTTGTAATTTGACAGAACGTGTGGTGCTTAATGGAGCTGAATGAAGAAAGAGAATTCATGTGGCTGGTAAATTGGGATAAAAGGCCTTATTATTGTCGTTGTTTTACATAACTGACAGACGATAGTGGATACCAGGAAGGTTTGCGGATGTATCATTGTTTCTAGAAGATGAAAATCTGCCACAATGAAATAGTATTTCATAGTGCTTAGTAGTTAGTTGCTTCAACTGAATTTCATGGCACGTTCCCCAGGCTTCATCATTTGAATGTGACTGACAGTGACAGACAGTCATATTTAGGAGTAATTAGTGTCTGAAATGGCTAGTATGAAAGTGGTGGTTTAGGTTGCAAACAATAATGGCACATTTCAGCTGTTCTGTGGTTGGTTTTAGGGCCTGTTTGTTTCGCCGCAAAACGTCGCAAGTCGTAAGTCGTAAAATGAGAGTGGAAAAAGTGAACTGTAGCAGAGAAAAATATTGTGTTTTACGGTGTTTGGTTGGTAAACTGAAAGTGTAAATGGGAAAGTATATTGTGTTTTACGGTGTTTGGTTGGTAATGTAAAAGTGTAAGTGGAAAAGTTGACCACAAAATTAACTGTAGCAGTGCTTTAAATATTATAAATACTATTAAATTAAATCTACTATTGCAAATTAAATTGTATTAATAAATTTGAGATAAAATATTAATAATCTTAATATTTTATTTATAACAATAATATTAATAAAATATTAGTATAATTAGTAAAATATTACTAAAATATTAACTAAATAAAAATAAAATCTAAAGAATATTAATAAAATTTTAGAATACTAATAAAACATAAATATTAAAAAATCTTAAGAAAAATAATAAAATATAGTTATAATATTATAATATTAAAAATACTTGAAAATTTATTATAATATTAAATCTTATTATAAGATTATTGCAATATTATAAAAATATAAATTAACAAAAAAATATAATTATAATTTATAATGTTATTATTACAATATTAACATAATAAAATATTAATATAATAATAAAATATATTATAATATTAATAAAGTAATTATTTATATTAAAAAATAAATAATTAAATATATAGTAATTTTATATTAAAGTATAATATTGTTATATTAATAAAATATTAACTCTAAATAAAATAATAAAAATTGGTATAAGTATTAATAAAATAATAAAATATTAAATAACAATATTAAATAAAAATATTAAATTAAAATAGTAAAATATTAAATATTAAAACAATATTAAAAATAATAAAAAACTAAAGATTAAAATATAAAATAATTAAATAATTAAATAAGAAATTGAACACTATTATAAATATTAAATATTTAATAATATTAAATTATATATTGATTATCAAGTAACTGCTTTGAACTACAAGTGTGATTTACATGACCACAAAATTAATTGTAGCAACTGCAAGTGAGAAAATGTGGGTGTAAAAGTGAGATTTAATTGACCACAAATTTAACTGTAACAACTGTAAATGAGAAAATGAGAGTTGCATTTTACAACTTATTTTTCAGCGAAACAAACACTTGAAAATGAAAAAGAAGTTTTACGACTTACGATTTGTGGCGAAACAAACAGGCCCTTAGTAGATGCTGATCCAAAAAATCATAATCTAGAGCTTCCTCCAGAAGTGTAGTGATAACCTTGATGAAAGTTTGCACCTATTCCTCTTCTGACCTCCACTTACACTAGTGGATAAGGCGTATGGTGCCGGTCAGAAGGGTATGAGGCATCTTTCCCGCTACAGGATTGAAGGTTCATATGCAGATGAGAATTGGATAACAGAAACAAAAGAAAATTAGGTTAAATTACTACTACTATAACTATGATATCTATCCATTTATGTATAATAATAATAATACTATTACTGTTATTATCAATATTAATGATAATGATAATTATATTACTATTATTAGTTCTTTGTTTGTTTGGTGATGATTTATTTTTTGTGTGGGGTGGTGGTGGTTCGGTTTAGAATTGCAAATAAGGGTTGCGATTAGTGAAAAGGACTTCTGCTTTGCACTTAACTATAGAAACCGCTGGTTTTTTTAGCTTGATTTCTCCTTATTTTCAATTCCCATGCTTAATCATTAGATCTCCCTCTTATTCTTTTTGTGTAAATTATTGTTTTAAAATTTCCTTAAAATATTGGAGATGGTATATGCTACTAACCTTAGGGGCTTTGGCTATCCTTCCGAAAAATGAATCATGTTATGTGATTTCTTGGTCTTCCTGGTCAAAATTACTGGCAGTCCAATTGGCTGGGTTCAAATTTCTGCACAGTTTAGGACGCCTCATGAATACTGTTCTTCAGTTTATGCTAGTGTCACAACACCAACATAATGCTCTAGAAACTTTGTGCCGAACAGTATCACATAAACTAATAATTTGATAATTTACAACTAATCCTATGCCATTCCATGCTTGAAACTCAAGGCTCTCAATTTTTACTCATCTTAAAGTTTCAGTTACTCTCAATTTTTGGGCCTTCCCTGGTCAAATTTACCGCAGTCCAATTGATTGGGTTCAAATTTCTGCATGTGTCAGATGCCTCATGAATACTGTTTTTTTCAGTTTATACTAGTATGGTTAACACATCATAGCACTCTAGGAACTTTGAGCAGAACAGTATCACATAAACTAATAATTTGATAATTTACAACTAATCAGGTACACTGTCATGCTTGAAACTCAAGGCTCTCAATCTTACTCATCCTAAAGTTTCAATTACTTGGGAAGAGTTTCAATTTTTTTTCACTTTTCTCCATGAAAAGGAAATGTTTTTCTTTCTTTCTTTCTTTCTTTCTTCTTTTCTTTTCTTTTCTTTTTTTTTTGGGTGGGTTGGGGGGTTGGCTGGGGGTACGGGGTGGAACCAAGTATATAGAATACATCACCCAAAATGAGTGATTAATAATTTGTCTTATGTTTCAAAAGAACACAAGTTAAAAACTGCATTGCATGTTGGATATGTTTACTCCATTGGTGATGCCCTGATGTTGTTTGCAAAACAGTCTATCCAATAAAAGATAAAAGGATAAACATGTAGCAATTCAGACCAACGTCTTAAAAGATTGCTGATAAACCCAATACCTTTACAGTTACACTCCACCTTATTATGATAGTTACATGGTCACAGATGAGAATATTCATGGTTTTCAGTTTGAGATATTGCCGATAAGTTTGGGGTCAAAAAAGAATTGCAGTCCTCGTGTCTCTTCCATGAGGCAAGGCATCACATTTCTTATTTTGACTTGGGTTGTTTAATGCAAATGACTATAACTAAAGGCTGTGTTGTGGAATTTATATCAGTATTTCTTTTTGCCTCTTTGTTCTCCCGTAAAGTACACAATTCAATTATACAAATTGTGTTAGTACATAAACCTTTTTTCCCATGTTTTTGTTTTAAAATCACGAGCATTAAACTCGTATATTAATTAGCTGGGGCCAAAGAAGCCAGGCCTATTTCCTCATGTTCTTCCACTTTGCTTGTTAACCTGCAGTGAGAGGTGTAATTTATGGTGCTTTATGGATCCTTCTTGGAAAGCGTATTTGGTTCTTCCCCAATATCAATGCTGAAGAAACAACTTTTAGAGAACTGGTGCGGTTTTGGCCGAAGAAAGATGAAGGTGAACCGCCCAAGTGGACTTCGAGGCTTTTTTACGCCATCATTGCTGTGCTGATCGTTTTGTTGCTACGGCATCATGCTCCTGATGAAGCTGCTAGAGCAAGGTGTGTTATGCGTCCGTACCTTTCCCTTTTGGCTGATAAATTTCCAAGTCTGATATATATCTCTCTCTCAGCATGTTTTGTCCGTAACAAAGTATGTGTTCACTTGTAACATTATTGAAGCACCAACCTCTAATGGAATGGTTCCTTTTCGCAGATACCAAAAGAGAGTTTCAAACATTATCGATGATGTGCTCGAGTGGTCCCCGACATTAGCAATCTCAGGGATGATGGACAAGACAACGGTTGGTAATGCAACAGAATCGAGTCATTCTACATTCGAAACTGGCAGGCCTGCAGGCACAGCGGAAGAGGCAACAACTCACCATGTCAACAGTGATGCAGGCAACGCGAAGGTTACTTCTGACGATGTGGAGTACGAAGAAATTGTTGATCGCGGGGGCAAGCACACTGAAGCTGATCATCACACACCGAATGGATCAAACAGCCACTGAAGTTTAAAACATGGCCTGCGGGAGAAAGAACAATCTGTTCTCAGTTTATTTTTTTGATTGTAGAGTTTTTGCTGTTCATTATTACACTAAATGAAGTATGTTATTTGCTGTCATATCTCATCTATTTAAAGAATCAGATTCAGCTTAGTTACAGTGAAGAATGAACAGAGTTTTTTTTCACGATTTCGACCACTTTAACATCGATTTCGACCAATGTATGTTCTACTTGATTGGAAACTGATTAATTGGTGATTTTTCATGCCATGGCTTTTAAAATCTGAGGTTGTGTTTATTTCTCGTAATTTCTAATTCTCGCAAGCAAAACCTCTTTTTTTTTTTTTTTCCTTCTCTTTCATTTCAAATGAAAAGTCCCGTGTGATAAATTTGATGGAATATCTGTTGGTGTATTAGATTTAGAGGAGAATAGGCTTGTAATATCTCAGATTTTGTACACTATGCCTTCTCTTAGATTTGGCATTGACTGTCAAATTCAATGAAAATATATGGATATTTTCTAGTGAATTCAATGGAGCAGGGTTTTCTTTTTTTGGTTTTGCTCGTTTTTTTTTTTTTTTTTTATTGGGTGCAAAACGCTAACATCAACGTCAGTTTTGTCTCTTTTCTGAATGCAATTTCGTTTCCATGAATGAAGCTAGCCCCAGCTCCAAATAAATAATAGCAGAGCTAATGGAATGTTGTTATAATTTTATATTTCTAATTTTTTATTCAGATTAAAAATTGTATAGAAAAAATTTAAAAGATTTCCTATCATGCCACTACAAGATTGAAAACAGAATAAATAAATAAATCTGACCTTGGAATGAAATTTCGTAGTCGCTGCCTTAAAGGATCAAAAGCTCGTCTCCTTACCCAAGACAGTAGCGATAAAAGTATCTCCAGAAATATCAGCACTCAGCTTAAGACGGTAGGCAGAGTCTCTGCTCTGACGAAGAATGTTGCTCAAAAACTAGAATAAAACTTATAAGAGAGCTTTAATTGATCAGTTCGAAAACAATAGAATAATTTGGTGAAGAAATATAACAGTGAGAGAAAGAAGAATTTAGGTGTTGATCTCAGTTTCAATGTTCTGAGAATGAACAAAGATGACTCTTTAAATAGGCACAGTGTCTTTCATCACCAACAGCTCCCGCACAAATCAACCGCACATTCAGATTTGTTGCAATTAATTTGCAACAACTCTACACGTTCAGGTATCCACTTTTATCGGGTAAAAAAACGTTACAATCAAAACAGGAATCATCATGGAACTGGTCTGAAATCATTTTCATGAGAGAGGCTTTTGCTTGCAAAATAAAAAGGGCTGGTGGTTGTGACTCTCAACAATTCTGCTGCTTTTGGCACCACTCATGGTGGCAAAGCAAAGGCATTTCCATGATGAATCCTGGAGGCCGTCTAATTATTTATTTAATTTAAAACTTCTCTTCAGACTGCAGACGTCTCAATCTGCTGCAAGTTGAAGAAATTAAATTGTGACTGCCACTGCTACAAAAAATAAATAAATTAATGTGGGGGAGAAAAATATCTTGCAGTTTGAAGAATTAATAAGATTTTGGGCTCTTGTTGTCTCGGAGCTTGTACCCAGTTTGATTCTCTGTTTTGCTAATTTTTTATTGTGGTTCATGTGATTTCTGTTGTTGGATCCATGAGAGGTGAGGTGATCATAATTCTCCTTTAAATTATGTTGGTTTATATTTATAATATTCAATTTTCTCACCACCTCCAGATTCAAGCACCTAGTACTCAAAATAACTGCTTCTACTACTATTAATAATAATAATAATAATAATAATAATAATAATAATAAATTTTCTTTTCAAGGTGAGTTGATGCAGCGAACAACGCCGACTAGAGCTCGTTCTAACGCCAAAGAACCCTAAAATATGCCTTTAGGTAGAAATACATTTGAATTCACGAGCAACGCTCTCGAATCCACAAATAAAAGGTAGCAACTCGAATTCACGAGCAAGAGGAAAAATTGAATTTAATTGATAATCAAAAGTTGAATACAAAAACAAAGATACATTGGTTTTATAAGGCAAATGAAAAAAAAATTAGTACTCTAACGAGGGAACCTAATTAAATAAGAGAAAAGTAAAACCAATCGAAATCCAACTCAGACTGAAAAATTAAAAATAAATAAATAAAAACAAAACAAATTGAAATCTAAATTGGACTCTAAACAAACTTCTAAAAAGAATCGAACTGTGACACTTCCTACGTCATAAGTGTGAGTACATGAATTTTGAGTTCGATGTCTGTTTTTCACGTGTAAGTGCTTGTGTAAGTGCTCAAATAACGTCTTATATTTTACTCTTATCATTATTCACATATTAAACAATAAAAGTTTGATAAAATTATTCTTTTCTTCTCTTTTTTGATAAATTGTTGTTACTTTTGAACAAAATGCATGGTTTTTTCCCCCTTTTCTATGATATTTATATATCTTTCTTTTTTTGCTAGAACTATGATATTTATATATCAAGATAGTAAGAATCCCACTGACTTCAACCAGTTCCCATATCGCTTTCAAGGAAATTTAAAGTTTTTTTTTTGACAAAAAATAATTGGGCAAAGCCTTTTTTTAGAGGGGGTAAAATGCACATTAGTTTTAAAAAAAAAAGCATGAAAAATATTTCTCAAAGTCACTTTCCATGAATTAATTGTCTCAAAAGTTCCAATATACATACATTATTGAACTTTTTGAGCAACAGTCAAGAAGACGATGCTGTGAGAATTGAATATTTTCGTACGAAAGATGTAAAGCAGATATTAGACACTTTATAAAAGCATCTCGCAGTCAATTTATTTAAGAATAAGTTTTCGTTTTAAATCTATTAAAATTATTTCATGCATGATGTGGGGACATTAATCTCCAGTTTTTTTATATTAACTTTTTTTGTGGCTTAAAGATAATTTGATATTAAAATAACACCTTTAACCTATTCCAGACCCAACGCAAAAACCTCATGAAATAATTTCTAGCAAATAAAAACATAATCAATTAAATTGGAAAAAGTTTGAAAATTTTCCTTGGAATTTTTTAATGGGAGAGTCTAAACTTTCAATAATTCTTTCATCAAAGAGTTTTCTTGGTCATATCTTGTAATAAAAGAAAAAAGTGTTTTTGGATATTGATAGTTCTAGATTTAGGGCGGTTAAAAAGGGGGCCAAAAAACTGATGGATATGTGACAGTAATTGATGCAGATGGGGAAGCGAAGAAGACGAGCGATGCGGGTTAGATCTCTCTCTAACGCTGACGAATACTGAAGAGATATTCAGGTAAGGGTAACTATTCGAATCACGAGCAATGACGACCCGAATCCACGAACCAAAAGGAACAACTCGAACCCACGAGCAAATTTGAGGAAAAACTTGAGACTTTTATAGGCTCAGAATAACTCCTATTCTATCTATGAAACTAGATTAAAAATGAATAAAGAAAGTTTAAAAATAAGAAAACAAAAATAAACTGAACCAGATCTTAAACTGGCTCGAATATACTTACATACGTTTTGGGCTGTCGATAGCTGAAAGGTACTGTCAATAGTCAAGCGAAAAACTGACAGAACCCAACTTTCTGTAAAAGCCTCTCAACATGCTAGTGGGGTATTGGCTTGTCGACATGTTAAGTTAGACTGACAAACTCTCACTTTTTGTAAAAACCTACCGACAGACCTAAAAGATATTGTGCTTTGTTCCTTAATCTCCTTCATCAGTATCCAAATCTAGCACATATTATTCGGTTCATATGCAATTCAGATAATACATAATCAACAAGTAATTCAAAACAAATTAAACAAAAATCAGCAAGGCATCCTGTATAAACTCATCAAAATTAACATTTACAACATCAAATTAAGAGAATATGCATGCTAATCATCAAATAAGAAGCTATTGATGCCTGATTGATTCACAAAGCGAACGGTTCACGGGACATCAATCTCAGGTTCAAAACCAGGCTACAATCTTTTTATATATTGATTATATATGTTACTCGTATCTATGGGCGGCAATTGTGACCCGACTCAAACCCGCCCGTAATATGCGGGTTTGGGTCAACATGTATAGGTCTGGGTACAAACGGGTCGACCCGTGTCACTTGTTTATTAAACGAGTCGGATATGAGTTTGAAGCTTGACCCGTTTAAATCCATTTATTTAAGACATACATAAACTTCAAAATGCCAGCCCTCTAAAAACTTGAAGCTAAACTTGTTAGCCAAGGTTGAGTTCGTAAGAACGCGGGGCACCATCCCAAAAAGACTAGCCACAAGATCATTCCCATGTCTAGCCGTGGGACTATTTGTTTGACCCAAATCCCGACAATCTCCTCTTGACACACACGACTGAGACGACTAAGTTAAGATCATGGGACACACACGACTGAGACGACTAAGTTCGGGGCATGACTCTGATACCATTTATAAGAATTTAGGGCACCATCTCAAAAATACTAGCTTTCTAAGTGGAGTAGCCTAAATTCTTATATACTTAAGACCATCCCCATGTCTAATCGATGTAGGACTATTTGTTCGACCCAAATCCCAACAGAGTTAACAGTTGTGACCAGCTAGAGAGAGAGAGAGAGAGAGAGAGAGAGAGAGCAGTGAAGAGAGACAACTCCAGCTCCAAGTTGGTGATCACTTCACTTGTTGCTTCTTCAATCCATCTCTCCAGTAAAAACAACTAAAGTGCAAACTTTTTCCTGCTCTCAAGTCTCATCAACTTCGTGATATCCACTTGCTTCACTTTTGCAACCTTTTGTTCCTCCTCCCACTAGAATTCAAATTGCTCTCTCCCCCCTCCCCCCAACTTGGGCCCTGGTCCCCTGTGCCTCAGGTCCTCCTTGTTGGTAACAAGGGAGGGGTCTAAATTTCACCATTCTTTAGCTTCTTTTGTCATTGTCTCTGAAATTTTGGGTTTAATTTTTACGCGGGATGTAACAGAAACAAAATTGTAAGAGTAAAGTATTGATATAATTCACAAAGTAAACGGTAATGAGTCGCTCCACGGCGCAAAAGAATCTGCTGACTCAGATTTTTCCCAGAATGAATTTACCCGACCATGACAAATTCTACCCTCCCGTTTTTTTCTCTCTCATTGGACCACTGGCCGGGGCTCACTTCATGTAGTTTGTAAGGGACTTTTTGTGGGCACGCTTGAACTATGTAATTTGTGAATGTTGGTTATCTGCTTAACATGAATCAATCTGACAACTAATCAAGATCACTGAAATATCAACAATCTAATTGATCAGGTCGGCAAATATCAGGTGGGAGGTTTTCCGTTCAATAAAACGTTCCTTAATTTAAGAACCACCTTTCAATTTCCTTCCTTGGTTAAACACTAATTAGACTGAATCTAAATCAGTCTCGATATACTATAAAGTATATCCCATGTATAAATGACTTAATCCACTTATACAGTATTTGGAGTGAGGTACGCTTAGAGCGAATCTCCTTAAGACAATTACGTCCCCCGCACCGGTGCTAACGGGATAATGGACGCTGTTCTCCCAAGATACAACACTCCTTCACGGTATTTGGATAGCACTACCAAAACACCGTACGGTCGAACCGTAGTCAACCAGTACCTTCACAGGATCGTTGAAGCAGCGGTACAAGGACAAATTTCGGATGAATATTGTCTTTACTTTTTGAGGACGAAGGAAGGTTGAAGAATATTCTTCTTCAGAAGTCACAGATTCAAACAACAATTCTATTAAAAGAATTTGTTGAATTTCCTGAGCCCTCTTTCAGAATGAATTTTGCAGAATCTCCTTTGGAAGTCACTTTGGATTCCCACTTCTCGCTGGAAGTCGCTTTGGAACTCTACTTCCTAATTCAGAACGCAGACTTACTTCTGCTTCAGAACTCAGATAGAAAGAGAGAGAGAGAGTTCGCTGTTGGTGTGTTTTTCAATTGAGAATCTGGAGTGCTATTTATAGCGTTCCAGGAGGGGCCAATGGGTCCGAACCCAACGAAAGGGTGCAACTTTTCGACCCAGCAGTCGCGTCTGTTGGCAGCCCAACAGTGCAACTGTTGGCAGTCCAACTGACGCGGAGCGGTCTAGTTGGCGGGCGGTTTGGGTAGCGGAGCGGGTCTGGTTCGGGTAGCGGAGCAACCCATACCCGCGAGACCGGATTCAAAAAGAACCAGGCCGGGTAGGGAACCCGGACCCGTCACCGGCACCGACGGTTTGGGTAGCGGAGCGGAGCGGGTCTGGTTCGGGTAGCGGAGCAACCCATACCCGCGAAACCGGATTCAAAAAGAACCAGGCCGGGTAGGGAACCCGAACCCGGACCCGTCACCGTCACCGGCGCCGGCCGCCGCCAGCGGTGGCGCGCGCGCGCGTGCCTGCATGTGCGGGCATAGTTCCCTCCTTTTCGCGCGCGAAAACTCCAAGTACCCAAAGGGCACGCCCTTTGTTCTCAACTTTCTCTATTTATACACCACATACTTCCATCCCATGGCCAATGTGGGACTAAATGCTTTTAGCTACCTTTAGTCCCATTGGCTTTGAATTAGGCAATCTTTAGACTTGAATATCTCATTCATTCGAAGTCGGAATTGAACACGTGAATATACCACGTTCATCACCAATGGAAGGAGAACACACTCCAACCATCATCCAATTGATTCGATCAACGAATCTTGCCATAATTCAGCTCAAAGATTCACTTTTATATTCTTCAATTCCAACAATGAATAATCTTTTTTATTTCATAGGAGATCATTGCAAAAAGTACCCAAAGACTTTCTATTTGCTGCTGTTGTTGTAATGAAAATAATAGTAGTAGTAGTAATAATAGCGACAGTGATAGAATATACAATAACCACCCTCTATAATTTAGCAATAATAGTTTAATTGGGTTAAAAAGTGTAATTCTTAAAGGGAGGGCTTAAAGAGTAAATTGTAATATAAAATTCCTTTTATAAGGTAATTATTTATTTAGTTTGATTTATTATGCAATTATTAAATTTGATGAGAGTTTAATTGCAAAGATTTATTAGCTCCCTAAGCAGTGTGTAAATAATAAGTTAATTCGTGCTTTTACTGCAAGAAAAAGGGAAAAGAAGCATAGAGACATAGGATCAAAAATAGAGAGGAGGAGAAAAGGACGGGGGAGAGCAAGGAGAAGGAAGAAGAAGTCTCTTTTTTTTTTTTTTCAAATCTTAAAATCTTTTTAAGGTAGGGTTTTTTTTTTCCCTGTATTTTTTTAGTTTATTCTAAATTTGACGACTGATTAATTCATCAAATTTCAATTAGATACTCACTCTAAAAATTTACCCAGTTCAGCTGAAAGCTTAAGCCATGCGTCTCTTGAAATAAAAGCATCACATATTGGAGACGCCTTTGGGATATCCCGGGATTTACCTTCAAAAAAAAAAAAAGCAACACATAAAATTAAATGAAGAGCATAATATTCAAGGATTTATAATTCATGTTATTTTCCACTTATTAGATTCCATGATGAAATTGAAAAACTCATTTGAGAAATTTTGTGCAACTTTTCTTTTTCTTTTTGTGTTTAAAAAAAAAAAAGCAACTTGTAGACTTTACCAGATCAGGGGAGTGGGACCCACCAAACCTTAAAAACCAAACCGGTTGTTTGTTAGGGTTATTTTTTTTCCAATTTCCCGGTTCGGTTAGGAGTCCTGCCTCTCCTCCAACTTGAAGGCTATAAAAAAAACAAAGGGAAGACCCTTTTCAGTCGACAACCCCGCAAAGAAATCCAACTCTCCTTTGATTTGATCTTTTATATTCTTGATTTATTTATATATCTGGGCTTTGATTATATAAGAGGAGAGACGAGCAGCACCAGCAGAATTCAAGAGATCGGAAGAAGGAAGGACAGAGAGATAGAGAGAGTTTACTATCTTTGGCTCTCCTAAAAGCAGCCAGCCTCTCCTCCTCCCTCGTTGGTATTTTTGTATTCTTTTTTCTGCCATTATTTTCATTGATTCCAGCATTGAAAGCGTATTGGAGCTCGGAGTTCTTAGGGGGTTGAGGTGGGTTTCTCTTTTGAATTCTGTTTCTGTGGTAAAAATTGAATCCTTGGTGCGTTTGCATGATAAAAGAGTCGTTTTTTTTCTTCCTTGTTTGGTTTTGGGTTTTCTGACGGATTGCAACTGGGTTTGGTTATTCTTCACGCGCGTCAACGTTTCTGACATGGGTTTTGATTGGTGCTGTACAAGTTTCAGTATTGCTCAAAATTGCATTAGATCTAGGTTGGAGAGATTTCAAATTTTTTTGGTTGGGTCTTGGTTGCAAATTTCAGTATTTCTCACTCCATTGCGACGGTTAATTTGTTGTAAATTGAGATTGATATAGGTGATGAGTCTCTGGCTCTCTATTTTTGCTTTTGGTTCTTTTTGTTAATTGCATTCTGCTCCAATTTTTATGTTGTTCAGAGTTTGGAGCTTGATTAGGACAGGCAGCGATTTTAGTGCTTGATGGTGAGTTCATCCTCTCTATCAAATATGATTGCACATCAAGCTGTTAAATCATTGGTTTGGTTGGGTTTATGCTAATGCCATCCCTTGGGATTTTGTCTCTAGGGGGAAGAAGCTCCAGAGTATCTCTTAGAGATCACAGATAAATTTCCAGTTGTTGGGTATGACTCAGAAAACCAAGGCTATCAGACTACCACCGAAATCGGCGACAAGATTGTGAGTTCAGGCGATCGATGGAGTTCTATTGTTGTTTAGAATCTAGCATCAGGTAGCAAGTACCTTGCAATATCTAATTGTCTGCTCTTTTTGTTGTCCAGTATATAGTTGGGGGGTCTGAAGAAACTGCCGACTCGGCGATTGGTGTTAAAATCTTTGATAAGTTGACAGGGCAATGGTGAGAGATTCATTGCCAACTTCCTTGCTGATTTATTTTTTTTTAATTATTGCATTTATTTAGTTTGTAATGATATAATTCATTATTCAATTGGTAGGTCTGTTCCTACTGTATTGGGTATCAAGCCCTTCCCATCAAAAGGCCACTCAGCTGTTCTTCTAAATAAAGATCAGATCTTGATCCTGAAGAGGGAGTCCTCTCCAGGTGACTGCACCTGGTTCCTTGAGGTTTGTACACTTCACATACTGTTTTCATCTTGTATTTCAATACAAATATCTTGTGCATGTAAATCAATAGCTCAAGACCTTGTGCAATAGTGCCTTTTGGTTAGTTAATTGCTTGATACGATTCGAGTAAATTCATTTTGATAGAAGGAAACATACGATTCGAAAATGCGCTGGAAGTTTTACTCAGAACATGTTTTTAGTGCACATGGAACATAATAAAAATATCTGATGGCCTTCCTCGTGACTAATGTACATGGTGGAAGGAAGACGGGTCGTAAAGGAATCAAGTGCTAGGTCTACAAGTGAAGTGGCCAAATGGCATGGATTCTAGAATCATGCACACCAAATTAACTTTTTTGTGTAATTTATGCAAAACCACTCGGCAATACTAACTTTTTGCATATTTATTAGGATTTCAAATTTGATGATAGTGGTTTCTGAGCGTATTCAATTTAACACTTAAAAGAATTATAGTTGTGCTAGTTCTATTATACCCTTTTCATGTTCAATTGTATCTTACTTTGTGAGTAATTGGTAGGTGGATACGACATTTGTGAAAGAGCAAAAGAAGCTACTCGGCACAGAAGTAGTGGCCTGGAGTAAGGGGGTTGCTGGCGATGGTCCAAAGCCAGTTGTAATCAGTGGCCCCTCTGGAGTTGGGAAGGGAACTTTGATATCCAAGCTGATGAAGGAATTCCCCTCAACTTTGGGTTTCCGTAAGCCACACTACGCGAGCTCCTAGAGAGAAGGAGGTGAATGGAGTCCACTACCATTTCACTGAGAGAAGCATAATGGAGAACGACATAAGAGGGGGGAAATTCCTTGAATCAGCATCAGTTCATGGAAATCTTTATGGAACGAGCATTGAGGCAGTTGAAGCAGTAACGGATGTCGGGAAGGTAAAATTAGAATTCACTGTTTCTCCTGACAACACTTAGTATTTGAACAATTGCTAGATTTGAAGGTTCTCTCTTCAATTTCTTTATGGTAGCGATGTATTCTCGACATAGATGTTCAGGGTGCTAGATCAGTGAGGGCTAGCTCTCTTGAGGCGATTTTTATCTTTATCTGCCCCCCATCATTTGATGAGCTTGAGAAGCGCCTTCGTTCTCGGTATGTAAGACTTTGAAAATGCCTTCCAGTGTTCCAGTCATACAATGCCCTTTCTTGTATATAGGTGATCTTAAGAAGCCTAATTGTGTCTTGTCTTACTTTTTATAGGGGGACAGAAACTGAGGAACAAGTTCAGAAGAGGCTGAGAAATGCAAAAGCCGAGCTTGAGCAAGGAAGAACCCCAGGTCTTTTTGATCATATTTTGGTGAATGATGACCTTGAAACATGCTATCAGAATCTGAAGGTGTTTATTTTTTTCCCTTTCATGTAAAAACTGAAGTACATTTCATATTTAAATTGTTACATAATGCTGGTGATGTCGCTTAATATTTTGTCTAACATAATTTTGGTTTTCACTGCAGAAATTACTAGGTCTAGATGATGAGTCCCCTGATGTTACTTATGAGCCAGGTAATTTACTTTCGCACGCTATTTGTTAGAATGTCTTTGGTTGTATTTGAAGTGAAGTGAAAAGGATAGAGAGAGAGAGATGAAAAACAAATCTATATCTCTCATCTTCATTACCTTTAAAGTAGGGAATGGTTCATTGTTTTCTTTCATCCTTTCTTTCAATATATAGACAAAAGAAGCTGAAATGATTTGTTCTGAGATTCCTTTAGGACTAAGCACCACTGTACTGTTTTCATTCTTTGATTCCATTTATGCTGAAATTCTCTTATATCATGCAGCTGTAGAGAACTTCAAAGTTCCTCTCACTCACTCTGTATCTAAAAAAGATCAGAGGATTCTGATAAACTGCGGCGGTTATCTCCAAGATTCAACATCTAGCATGTAAGGCATTCCACACTGATATCAAGCGGTTTTATTAACTTCCTGTTGAGAGTTTTAGCTCATCCAAGCTTGTTTCTATGTTTAGGTTTGCACTCGATGTATCCTCGATTAAAGGAGGTGCTCCTGGCCGGACAAGAGGACTAAAAATATCTGTGATCAGCTCATTAACCGATAGTGTGAACGGGATCGGACAACTCTAACATCCCGTGCATCAAGCAATTGGAGCAAGATGTCTGCACCGTCACTGACACATTATCAATTTTGGATTTGACCTAGAGGGGAAACAAGGTTTACATTAAAACACCGAGAGATCCTGGCTTGACAAGAAACTCTAATTCCAAATGAGACGTGATTATGGTTCATTCTTTCATTTGATGATGATGAAAATTGTGTAAGAGGCACAAGGAAATAGATATCTAGAACAAATCTTCACGCGTTCAATAAAATTTCCCGAGTTTATACATGTTGTCAGCTGCCTACTGGTGTGCAGTGCAAGCCTACAATCAAATTGGAAATCAGATTGCAGGCTTGTATTTGGCAAACCTTAACTAACACATTGTTCCTTGAACTTTTGCTGGATGCTGCCCAACTTTGTGAATTGCAATCTCAAACTGCTTTTCTTTATGCAGCAAGCATCCAAAGGAAAATGGTGAGTGGAAATAAACCAACAGTCACAGATGGAAGAAGGGACAAAGGAGAGGCTGGTGTTCATTTGCCAAATTCTGCATATATTAAATAATACCTAATTCTAGGCAGCTTGTTTTCTAATTCTTGAACAAGTCAGCATAAGGATTGTTATTTTGTTGCCAAACTCATCAGCATGTGTATGGTGAATGAAAGTAATGTTCTCCTGCCACAGATACACAATCAAAACTGAGATGGGTTCCTTGGAAGTTTCCTCCCATCACTAGCCATGACCTGGTGGTGGACTTTGAACAAAACCACCACCCCCATTTGGTTGATTCATTGCATCTTATCGGCTCATCTATCGTGGGGCCGTTTGTTTCGCGTAAAACTCCGTAATTCGTAAATGACTTACTATTTAGTTACAACTATGGCGTTTGTTTGGACCGTAATTCGTAAAAGACTTACGTAACTCAACTAACACTCACTTGCAACCCAGTTACCACTAACTTACAGCCTAGTTACAGTTAATTTTGTGGTCATACAAATTTGTAATATTTTTTATATTAATATTAATTTTTTTAATATTTAACTTTTTTAATATTTATTTGCAGTATTAAAACTTTTAAAATCACCAAATAGTTAATTTTGTGGTCAACTTTTTCACTTACGACTTATACATTACGACAACCAAACACCGTAAAGTACAATACACTTTCCCACTTTACAATTTTATATTATCAACCAAACACCGTAAAATTTACATACATGTAACTCATTTATAATTGTAAAAGACTTTACCAATTACAACTACGAATTACGGTCAGTTACGACAACCAAACAGACCCGAGTGGATAGTCTAATACGGCAATTTTAACCGTGCATTCGCTCATTTTTCTCGTATACTTATCGTATACTCAAGTAGAACTACAATTGTTCACAAAAACAGTAGATGATTATGATGATGATGATGCCCTGGACCATCTATTGAGAAGAGTACAGATGTCTTGGGTTTTAGCATCACTCCATGGTGTATGGCCTTCAAATATTAAATCCTACAAGATGCAACTGTTTCAACCAAAAAAAAAAAAAATTTGGTAAATGGAGCTATCAACTACTTGTTCAAGTTTAGATTTGGCCAGCATCAAATGCCAGCTAATAACTAAACAAAAATAGGAACAGAGCAGGTCACCATATGAAAAATAAGTAGGCTGCAGGATCTTCCAGTTTAGATTTGGCCAGTCAGCAAGCATTAAAGGTGAACATTGTGCAACTTATGTTCATTGTTGGTGCCCAAGCCTTGTCTTTCACTAACAAAAGTCAAGATTTAAATAGTAGCATACAGAGAATATGACATCAAGGCAAGAACAAAAACTTTTGCTCACATCATTCACACAGCCTTCCTGATTCTGCTTGGAATGAGTCAAAGCCTTGAAATCTCATCAGCCAGGGACATGAGATTCCTCAAGTCTTTGAAGTTTCTATCAGGCATCAACTTGTGATATTGACTAGATGTCCTCTAAAGACTTTGACTTGGTATTTGCATTCATCAAAAATTCAAGCTGCCAACTCCTTGAAATGGACAGAAGCAATATAATAAGACAATCAGAGATGAGGTCCAGAAGGAGCCCAGTTCACAAGATTCAACAGGATATTGATGAAGAAAGAGACAAGAAGCATCAAGGCATCACTCCATGGCAATCTAGATACATTCATCTTCTAAGAAACATGCAAACGATTTTTGTAGATATCTCAAACAAAAGTAGAATTGTTGAAGCTCACAAGGATAACCAGCCAAATGTTGTTTTGTACAGAGTTTAATTGGCATTACAGTTAAAAGCTTTAATGTTTCTGCACTTCACTAAACCAGACATCACCAACTGCAAGAGCTTCATGCCTAAAGATTACATTGAATAGACCACATCTCCTGCATAATTCTTCAGTTACAATGCAATGCTGAAGTTCGAGAAGAGAACAAAGATCTCATCTCCTGTTACATTTACTTGATTAATTCCACCGTACCCGGTTTCATCTCTTTTTTCACAATAAAAAGGAGTATTCAACAGAGATAGAAGAGGAGAGGAGACGAGAGGAATACAACTAAGGGACGGGGCATGTCAACCTGCAGTGCCAACTTCACCGATTTCTCCCACGAAGAAAGACGGACAATTTTTTTCGGAAATAAAAAACAAACAGCCAAGAATGAATTGCCTTCAAACATGAGAAGATTCCAATAAGTTCAAGCCCCAGTGCCTCCAGATTGCTCGCCTGCCGTTCTTCTCTCAGAGACATTGAGGACCAACAAAGAGTACAGCCTGAAATTGGCAGGGCTATATGCTGGAACACATCCAGGCCACGCCTCATTGAATTGCAACAGCCCTGTTTCGGGATTGATTCACCAGCATACGACTGCCTCGCTGTTGAACTGAGCAGTCCTCTTCCTCCATCCTTTCGCTCGGATTTGAATGGAAGACTGATAATTGGAAGCCTGAGTGCTGCTGTTGCTGCTGGTAGACATCATGATTGTTGTTGCTTCCATACTTGTGTGGTTCATACATGCCCTGCATTGACATTGCTGCCGGACTGGCTGAGCCCGGATTCCTGAACTACTACCAGAGGGCAGAGCTGCGGAACTGGAGGAGCTAGCTGATTGCGTCTGGTTTGATGCCCCAGAATTAACCCGCTCAGTAGGATTAGCACCATTGCTTTCCATCTTTTTCGTGTTGAGAAAACGACCCCCACAACCCCTTGCCCTCCTCATCGCATGTTGGTGACGAGATTCATGAAGATATGGCTGTACGTAACATCAATTGTATACAATACATCAGCTTTCCTTGAAAAAATAGCTTGGAAATCATTCATAAAGCGCAAAATTGTGAAGCAATAGCACAACATATTATTATGATACCTCATAGTTAGCACCTTAAATGTGGCTATTTCATATTTCACAGTAAACAAAACTAAATGTTGGGACTTTCCCAAAAGCTCAGCTAGCTTTGGGCATAAATATGAAGGAAGATAACTGGAACCGAGGATCCAGCAGATAAATAGTTTCATATAAATTGATTTATAGATCAGAATGTGGCTGTTTCATGTGCAGACATGCACAACGAAGCTATTTCATGTCTAGACTACAAGGCCAGACTTTTGAAAAAGTGGAAAAGAAAGAAGTTTATTAAGGCAGTTACTAATATTTTAATTGCAAATAATTTAGCTTGGGGTAGGAGGCAATTGCAATGTGAAATCCACACAGGAAAACTGATGGCAGAGTCAAGAAACTAATATATCTCTGAACACATCTCTGGTTTTCTTTTTGAATTGACGTTCTTTTAGAGTTTATCAACATCAAGTCTTGGAGTCTTGGACATGGTACATGCAGTAATACCATGTGCAAAATTATCAGGGGTATACTACATAGAGTTATGCTACAGCAAATTGTTACCAGAGCGAACAAATTTCCCCAGGTAAAGGCAGAAGATTAAGAGGCTCTCTCCCACCACGCAAATGAGATTGATCAAAGTTGAGTCGTAGACATGGTACATGCAGTAAAACCGTGTCTAGGATGTAAAGATTGGTTCAAAAGGATTGACCAAATCTCCCAAACTATTAGATCCCTTTGTTACTACATTGATTTGTTTATGACCGGTGCCTAAGCCTCCTATATTGTAGTCATGACAACAAAATATTCACATGATGTTACAATATATGGACCATGTGATGGGAAATCTTTCTAGCAATGGCTCATCTCGGTGCCCGCTAGGCATATTACGAGGCTCCAATCTAGGCTCATGCACGAACCCGTTTGTATTCAGCCAAATTATAGCGCATGCATGTGAAAAGCAATAAAAGTTCAGCAGTAAGATCACACCAACATGGGTGCCAAACACGCAGATCATACAAGAGGTGGAGATAGATGTGCATGCAAAGAATGTCATCATTCACATAATTTACCACTGCCATTTCCACACCCACCCATCAGTTAGTCATCACAGCTGAGGTTCCTACTGCATCCTACTTCTGATTCTATCCATCCAGGACTATCAGGTTCTTCTCAGCCTCCTAACATTCAAATTCATCAACAGGTTAAGGAATTACAAGCAACAAAGTAGCAGTTGCAGTTGCAAAACAGCAAGTGCAATATGACAATAGGCAATACCATCCTTGGTCCTACTGTGGACTACCACAGTACTTTTGCTAGTACTATATTTCCTTTCCAAATACTTTATGCAAGGAAATTGAACACATCTTTTATAGTTTAATAGCTTATGTACTCAGTCACCAGGTTTCCAATTACCTCATGAAGTGACAAGTGTAACGCAGGAAATTGCAGTGCCATATGGACTTCAAAAGCCTATAGAGATGATTTCTCGTCTGGGCACCTCTCTAAAGACTGATGCATGGAAAAAATGACTTGGTCATGCCCTTAGTAACTTTAGTTTTTTCCAATCAATTTTATCTCTCTGTACATGTTGGCAAGCACCTCGTCCCTGTTGTGATGCATGCTTTTAGTTGGCACAGCAATCTCGGTCTTTTCTCATTAGTGAAACTATCTAAAACCATCAGGATGAATTTTCCTTGCTTCTACTGACTTAACGAAAAAAACAGAGGACCAAGTTCAAGAAATTTAAACAATTCAGACAAAATGGTAGACACAAGATCTTCCTTGAGTTACTTACGACTTCTTAATGAGAACACCCTTCCTCAACAGTCACCCTACTTGTTTGAGAAAAATTATCAGATTGATAGAAAACATAACCATGTTGTCAAGACAGCCTGCATTCAACATCATTTATAGTATTGGCTCAAGGTTCTCTACTGAAGTTGTTTAGTAATTAATGCAACTACCTATGTTTTCTGCACTAAGATACCTATGTATTTGCATATGTTTCTTTTGCTACTACAATCATATCGTCATCTCCATAATATCAGCTATGCATGATTTTACTTCTTTGCTCCTGAAGAAACCTATTATTGTTCATTGTTTCATCATGCAATTAAGGACTAGGTGAAAGTAAGTTTTGATCAATTAACCAGAAAACAGTGCATCCTGATCAAGTCATATTCTTGGAGGATGTTCCCTTCTTTCCCAGTCTCCCTCTTCGTGGGGAAGTTATCTTGTCATTTATTTCCCTCCAGCTAGAGTTGATGCTCTTAAATATCCCGAAAAGATGATGAACTCTGGTGTGGAGGCCATACATCAGCACCCTCTCCCTAAACCTTCCGACCTGAAAATCACCATTATTCAGTATTCATATATTTGGCTGATGCTTCTAACTGGATGCTTCCTTCACACATGATGGCTTCATTTTCCAGCCATGATGCCTCATTCTACCTGAGCACAATTAGTTTCCCTATGGAGGGAGATGGGTATCTTCCAGTACACGCGCATGGCTGAGTTCCAAGGTTTTCTTTAAGCCATTCCTTGAACCATGCCAACATCCCAATTTCCAACAAGAAATTATTGTGATGAAATGAAATGTCCTCATGTATTGGTAAAGCACGACACATTCTTGTCACCTATTGTGACATCTCTGCACCCAACTATACTTGCAAACTTTTTATAGTCCAGAGGACAGGAAGTGGCTCTACAAGATTTTGAGACTTGACACCTTTAATTGTTTCATGGAGCCCTAAACAGTGTGCCTTGTGGCATCTAGCTATTCTCAGGAGGAGCATAGGATTGACTACAACCCAGTGTCTGAGGAAAAGGAAAGCACAAGCCGAAGTGCTCAAACTTAGGCAAAGCGACACTAAGCTTCAGACATCTTCATTTTTAATCCAAAAACTGTGTGAGTCATTGTGTGACTATGTTTGTGTCTGTGCTCACAGCTGCACGTACACAGTAAATCATCTTTAAGCATTTTAAATTGTTTGCAAACTTGTGCGTATAAATTGTTCCCATTGTCTTATGTATACAATCTACAAGGTTGAATCGAGAAGATTGATGCGAGTGGGCATTCTCAGCAATAGAAATTCAAGCTGTGTGTGGTGTTGCCAATGATAAGAGAAATAGGAATAATAAAAAGTATACAAGATGAAAGTGAATATGCCTCGCTAGGAGGTGGTTTTGTCAGTGTCTACAGTCAATCAATATCCTCCTAGACCACTTGAAGGTAGTAATGGAACAAAAACGAAAGGGAGGGGTGAAGGAATTTCCCTTCAATGCTAAAGCGTAAACTTCAATTCACAAAGTGCAGAAGTGTAACATACTGAACAAATAGAACGAGCTCCATCGATTAGAGCTTTAACCTACAAGCTATGCAGCAGATGGTTCCCTATATGATTCAAAGCTACCTGAAGCAAGCTTTATAAAACATTGTTATGATCACATTTGTCCAAAACATTGGAAGAAATATGAATCTTAACTCTTCAGTGTTATATGCAAATTTAATAATGATTGGTTTGTATGGCATAAAACTGCAACATACAATCCTAAAGTCCCAAAGATTATAAGAGGGCATATAAAGAGAAATAAAAATATAAATAGAAATGACAATTGAAGCAAAATGATGAAGCATGTAGCTAGCCACTGTGAGAAGGTGATCATAATTGCTCATGCACCAAAAACACTAAAACAGTATATGCCATAACAAACCACTCTCACTTTTATAGATTGATCATATATGTACACAATCATGTAATGATGTTTTTAGTGATATGCGAGTCTAACGGGAATTTATTTATATGGCATAAAATTTCATCACATAGTCAAAATTTAGCAGAAGGCATATGAATGTCAGATATAAATAGATATGGCAACTGGGGGACTTGATAAAGCCTAGAGCTAGCATCAATAAAAAAGAAATGATCACAACTAATTTAATACACCAATAATACTAGAATCATATATAACATAACAACTCACATTCACTTCAAAAGTTGATCTCATATGTACTCAAGCAAGTAGTTAACAGTTTAAATGACAAGAGAAAATACAATTAGAATCATATATAACATAAAAACTCACATTCACTTTCAATGATTGAACTCATATGGACACAAGCAAGTAGTTAACATTTTAAATGACACGAGAAAGCTAAAGTTTTTATGCGTTTACCTTTCTAGATTTTATAACTTTCTTTTCAAGTTCAGCCTTAGCACGTGACTGCCTTCGCCTCAGAATTCCATGGTATTGCTTGGCATTTACATAAACAGGTTCCTCTGCCATTTCAAGAGGCAAAGGCATGCGAGTATGGGGCATTCCAAGAAACTGGGGATGCACCTGGAAAAGGTTCCAATTAAGAGTTAGGAACATACACACAAAAAGAACAGTGTGGACGACTGATGATACTCTAGGCAGAGAATACTACCAAAGAAAAAAAAACCATTAAGATCAGTCAATAAAGCGAAGCAATTCTCAATCTTTCAAGGTGCATACCCTAATGAGCTTCACGTCATTCAGAGTCTTATCAAGAACTTTTGAGGTGCACCACGTCCTCTTATATTTAGTCGATACACTTTTTATATTTGTATTCTATAACAAGTTAGATGCACATTTTCTGGATCAAGTAAAAAAAAATTCCTAGAAAAACCCACTAGTCCCACAATCAGCCTACTGAAACTGAAAAATGGCAGTATATTTGCATAGCAGAAAGAGAAACGTGACGTAAGTCGACTAAGAGTGGACTATAATGTGAGAAATTGCCAGGTGCATGATATTAAGAGGTAGTCATGATTGGAGAAAAGACCAAAAAAAGCAAGTTACACACCAGAGCTTGAGGTCCATAAGCTGCCATCATTCCAGTATAAGGATCAGTATATGAATACGGTGCACAAGCCTGTAAAACGCTAGAGAACACTCAGATAATAGCTTCAGACTGACACTAAAAATGGAAAGAAAAAGGAATAAGAAAGCATTCCCACAATTGTTTGACCAAGTTCCAGCTGAGTATGTGGTACAAGATATTCAGACATCATGGGAGGGACAGTTGAGGGCACAGGCTGCAGCTGGTGTTCAGATCCAAAGCTTCCATCTAAAACAGCAAATAAGGCCATCGTAAGAACCAAAGAATCATGGGGGTTGATATTTACTTCAAGATTTGAATAACGGTAAGCCAATCATATCAGGACATATAATACAACTTGGCCTGATGCAGGTTTAGACATGCACGGGTATCGCAAAAACCATGAATTCCACAATGATAATCGGCAAAGGCTGTTTACTAAACTACGCTACAGCTTTAACGACGAGAACAAAGCAATTAGTATAATTCCAATTCTTCAGGAATTAGAATTAGCTGCATAAGTCTTTTTCCACCATTCAACACTACAAGGGGCAGTCATCTCCTTGGACAGAAAAACAGTAGTTTGTTTTGAACCACCTTTTTTTGTCCCCCATTTTTTCTGTATGTTGGAATTCAAATATAAAAAACATATGCAATTTTTTTTCAATGGATCATCATTGATATTCTTAATTTTATAAATCATTTTCATATCCTTTAATCTCTACTTTTTGCTTGTTTTTCTCTATTCTATTAATTTTTATTTTACTTTGTTTAATTTGAACAGGGAATGAATTATTCAAGCAAAAAAGAGGCTAAGATGGAGATTTCATGAAGCTAAAAGAGAAAGAAAAAGAGGTCAAAGCTATCAAGGATTCTTGACTTAATCAATATCACAAAATTGAAAGATTGCAATCCTTCAATCTTGATATTTTTGGAAACATTATCTCTCGTTAATTTCTGAACATGTTTCGGTATTTTGGGCATAACTTTTGCTCTATAGATTCGAATGATGTGATCCTTGTGGATATGAAAAGCTAATTAACAGAACTAAATTTCATATGTTTACAAGTTTTTTTTCAAATCAGCCGTCATCAATGAATAAATTGCGTCCACAATCAAAACCTAATTTCTTTTGAATACCTATGTTTTTAAATCAAGCGTCCTCAAATCAATCGTCAACAAAGCTAAAGGATTTGAAAACTAAGTCATCAAATCAACCATCATCAATGGGTATAAAATTAGCAGGAGAGCTTGGGGGAAAATTGGAGGAGATTTTTAGAGAGAAGATTGGCGTGAAGCAAGAGAGAAGGAGCCACTAGGTTTCAGCCTTTAAAGCTTCAAATTGTGTTCTTCTCGGTCTCTTTTTAATGTGATGTTTAAGTTTATGAATTTTATTTATTAATTGTGAACTAATTTTCCTTACTAGGGCTATGATGTAGCTGGACTATGATGTTTCAATTCCAATAATATTTACTATTCAAACTTTATTATTTCATGTTAAGTGTTCATCTCTTTTCTTAATGCTTTTGAATGACCGATTAACATTTAAATGACTTGACGATTATACTGAGACCGAGAGGTGATATATAATGTTTGCTTCTTATAATGAACATCATAAATTTCATGTTTCATGGAGATGTGCTTAGATAATTTGTGCAATTTGAGAAATTTCATAGATCGTAATGAGCTCTCAATTCCTTTAAGTTTGCAATTACTTAAATTCACATGCAGATGTGGTTCACACACAGATGTGGTGGGTTAATATTTAGAGAGTATTTTTTATATTACTGGAGAGAGGATAATGAATAAACTAGGAACTTTCAATTGTCAACAAAAATAATGATTCTTTGGTAGCAAAATTAAAAGAATTGATTTGGAATAGTCATAGCGAAATCAGATACCCTGGTGCTTTTTCATTTGTTTTAAATCTTTGTTTTGGTTATATTTCGTTCATCGATACTTAATAAGATAGGCAATTCTTGTGGAACGATGCTCTACTTATCACTTTATTACTTGTTCCGATTAGTACATTTGGTAGTTTGTGCATCAAGCTTTTGGCGTTGCCGGAAATTGATTTTATATTTATCAATGTCGATGTTTAACTCTAGTTTTAATTTTAATTTTATTTTTTATTTCAGGTACCTTGTTAGTTCATGCGAAGCTCAAAGAGTTGTGATCTAGCACCCGCAGATCAAGAGCTCGAACGAACTTTACGAAGACTTAATAAGGGAAAGAAGACAACATTGACCAAGCAACAAGCTGCCATGGTCTAAGTTGTTGACCGAGCCTTGAGAGATATGTCGTTCCATCCGTGAATAGAACCACTTCAAGTATTAAATGGCCAGCCATTCAAGCACATAACTTTAAGATCAAGGGCTATAAAACAAATGATTCAGCATTCGATATAGTTCAGTCGCCTCCTTAATGATGATCCGAACACTCATATTGTAAACTTTTTGAAGATTTGTGACACATTCAAGTATAATGGGGTTTCAGATGATGCTATCAAATTGAGATTGTTCCCAGTCTCACTTAGGGAAAAAGCAAAGAGTTAGATGAACTCACTTCCTCCAGCTATCATCAGTGTTTGAAAAATCAGATTAATCGGTCGATTAATTTTAATCATTGGCTATCAGTGTAATTTAACACTAATCACTCAGATTATGAGGGCGGATGCTTAATCGGGTCCAAAATGATTAAGCGCCCATTTAAATCCACCCCCCATTTGGACCCAAACCCAACCGGACCTCGACCGATACTCGACCCGAAACCTGACAATAAAAACCAAATTAGGGTCCCCCCAAATTCCTCATTTCGCTGAGTTCTCTCTTCTCTCGAGTCTTGAGAAGCGTCAGTTCTGGTCGACGACGCGGCAGTGGTAAATCGAAAGGGTTACTCTCTCCCTCTTAGTCTCTCTCTCAATTTGGAAGTGAAGGTGGAGATTGAAAGGGCTTCTCTCTTGATTTTGAAGCGGTGGTGATCGGCGGCGGTGCGAGGTAACTCTCTATGCTGCTCAATTTTGAAGCGGAGGTGGTGATCGGAAGGGCTTCTCTCTCGATTTTGAAGCGGTGGTAATCGGTGGTGGTGAAACAAGGTAACTCTCTGCTGGTGCTTCTCTCTTATATGCTTCTCTTTCATATGATGCTGCTTCTCTTTCTCTGCTTCTCTGTCTGCTTCTCTCTGCATTCGATCTCTCTGCTTCTCTCTCTGTGTTTGCTTCTCTCTGCTTCTCTCTCTGTCCGTCTGCTTCTCTCTCTATCTGCTTCTCTCTGCTAGATGGAGGCACTAATCGGAGATTACAATGCATTTTGTGTTATTTTGAAACCTGAGATATTTGTATTGTCTTAATTAGAATTTCATATGTTTTTTATTTGAAAAATTATCACTTTGTATGTGTTGGATCGCTAAGTAGTTTATATTGTGATGTTGATAATTTGATAATAATCTTTTGTTAAATAGTAGATGAAATGTTATTTATTAAATAGTAGATGATTTGATTATTTTGATTGATAAATTGACTAATTTTTTATTTATCTTATCTTGCAGGTAAATTTTTTGATTTATATTTATATTGCGAAATTTGAAATCTTGGATTACTAAGGCGAAAATATAAGTTCTCTTAGTTCTTTTTTACTATTTATTTATATTGTCTTGTTTTTCATCATATCATGGTTTATAACTTTACCTTTAGGGCCTGTTTGGTTAAGGGTGGAAGTGAGGAAGTGAGGAAGTGGTAATAGTTCCCTTTGGAACTTAGGAATTGGTTAGTAAGTTTTCTGGTGTTTGGATGTTGTTGGGAAGTGTGGTTTGGAAAATGTTATGTCTTTTCCGGTGTTTGGATGGTAATGAAAAGTGGAAGTGAAAAAGTTGACCACAAAGTTGACCGTAAAATAATATTAAAATAAAAATTAATTAAGAAAAATAAAAAAATAGACTGTAATTAGAATGCAAGTGAGATTTACATGACCAAAAAATTAATTATTTTATGCTACAATTTATTACAAATGAGATTTACATGACCACAAAATTAACTGTAGCACTCTGGAAGTGAGAAAATGATTGTGTAAAAGAGAGAAGAAAAAAGGAAAAGGGGTTTTCTTATTTTCCTTTTCCAGTATTTGGATAGATAGGGAAGTGAGCAATTATACTTCCCTATTTTCTTACTTCCGCCCACTTCCTTGCAACCAAACACGCCCTTAGATAATATCTTGTATAATATTTAGGCATCTTCAACAATTAACTGTATATATTTATATGTAATTGTGTATACATATAATTAAATATATTAAAATATTTAATTTTGATTATCCCGATTAATCCGATTAATCATTATTCAGTGTTGGACCGCATGAATAATGAAACTGATTTTTAGAACACTGGGTAACATTACGACTTAGAACTTGAGACGGATTGGCTCAGAAATTCTTAGCGAAAATTTTTCCACCAGCAAAAACCGCTAAGATGATAAATGATATTACCACTTTCACTCAGTTTAATTGGAATCACTTTATGAGACTTGGGAAAGGTACAAGGACTTACTTAGACGTTGTCCACATCATGGATTACCTACTTGATTGCAAGTTTAAACTTTCTTTAATGGCTTGGGTGCCATAACTCAAAAAATGATTGATGTTGCAGCAAATGGAGCTTTGATGAGCAAAACACATAATGAAGCCTATGAGCTACTAGAAGAAATAACTTCTAATAACTAGTAATGGCTTTCAGAAAGATATATGCCAAAGAAAGTTGCTGGCGTTCACGAGATTGATGCTATTACCGCGTTATCGGCTCAAGTTGTGACTTTGTCTAAGCAGTAGAGAAGTTTTAAATGCTATTCAAACGCCAAGTCAAGAATGCGAGTTGTGTGGAAGAAATCACGCTAGTGTTGATTGTCAAGTTGGAAGGCCCTTTGCCTTTTCATCTTCCGAGCAAGACAACTTAGTGTCAAATTTTCAAAGGCAACATAATCCTTACTCCAACACTTACAATCTGATTTGAAGAAATCATCCTAATTTTTCATGGAGCAAGAACAATAATGCTTTGAAGCCTCAAAACTTTCAACCTCGACAAAAAAGTCAATTTGGAAGAAGCTCTTGCTCGACTCACATTGAACACATCACAATTTATTGGAAATTCGGGATAAAAAGGGTACCAAGAATCTTGCTGGCCAATCATTTATCACGGATTGTGCATGATGAGAAAGAAGAGCTAGCAGCCACTCTAATTGATGATGCTTTTCCAGATAAATATCTTTACGCCCTTCACACCACCAAAACTCCATGGTCAATTTTGTAAATTACTTGGCTAGTAATGGCATTCTTCCGAATTCTCTTATCAACAAAAGAAAAAAAAATCCTTTTCAGATGTCAAACACTACCTATGAGATGATCCTTTCTTGTACAAATATTGCTACCAAATAATTCGAAAATGTGTACCAGAAGAAGAGATAGAGAGCATCCTTCGACATTGCCACTCTCTAGAAGTCGGCGACCACTTTGGTGCAACAAAAACCACAGCCAAGATACTCCAATCCGGTTTTATTGGCCTTCATTATTCAAAAATGCTTATGCTTATGTGGATGTTTGTGATCAATGCTAACGAAGTGGTAATATTTTCCGAAAAAATGAGATGCCCCTAAATAATATTCTTGAAGTTGAATTGTTCGATGTTTAGGCATAGAATTCATAGGACCGTTTCCATCCTCTTTCTCTAATCAATACATTCTAATGGTTGTGGATTATATTTCTAAGTGGGTCGAGATCGTTGCATTGCCTACTAATGATGCAAAGATTGTGGTGCACTTCCCATGAAAAAAATATTTTCAACCAATTTGAAACCACATGAGCAATCATTAGTGATGGAGAGAGACACTTTTGCAACTGGCAATTTGAGGCATTAACGAGAAAATATGAAGTTACCGTGTTTCCACCCCTTATCATCCATAAACAAGTGGCCAAGTCGAGATTTTGAATAGAGAATTGAAGCAAATTTTAGAGAAAACAGTTAATGCTTCAAGGAAGGCTTGGTCAAAGAAACTTGAAAATGCACTTTGGGCATGTAGAACCGCTTTTATAACCCTACTAGGATGTCCCATATCATCTAGTGTTTGGTAAAGCTTGTCATCTTCCCCTAGAACTTGAGCATTAGGCATATTGGGCTATGAAGGTCTTAAATTTTGACACAACCCGCGAGAGAAAAGCGTTGTTGCAAATGAACAAGATGGATGAATTTCATCATAAGCAAGAATGCCCAAATTTACAAAGAACGAATCAAGAGATGGCATGACAAATACATATTGATGTGTGAATTTGTGGCTGGTCAGAAAGTCCTTCAAAACTCCCGAATTCGACTCTTTCTGGGAAAATTACGATCTAGGTGGTCGGGCCCTTCCATTGTGACCTGAGTCTTTCCCTATGGAGCAGTTAAAGTTCACTATAACATCAAAGGAACTTTCAAAGTTAATGGCTAGAGGTTAAAGCCTTATTTGGATGGAGAATTCAACCAGCAAAAGACCTACACCAACCTAAGCAACCCCGAATGAGAATCAGAGAAAATTTAGCTAATGACTATAACTTAAAGTGCTTCTTGGGAGGCAACCCAAGTTTTCTATAAAAAAAATTGTCTTTTTTTATTTTCAATTTTTGTTAATTTATTTTATTTTTCTTTGGACCAAGTTTGCACAAGTTTGGGAGTTGACACAACCTTTCAAAAGTTTTATCTTCAAAACTCAATCTTCAATTGCAAACCCGGAGAGTATCTCATCCCTCTCTTTTTCTTTCACATTGATGACAATGTAAGACTTAGGTATGGGTGGTTTTACCTTTTTTCTTTTTTATTTTATTCAATCTTTTTTCAAAAAAAATGAAAAACTTGAAAATTACAAAAATATTTTCTTTTCCCTTCTTTATTTCAAAAATTTCAAAAAAAATTATCCTTAAATAGTTTACTGAACTATAAGTAAACAAATTTGAGTTTGAATTCGAAAAGTGAAGTCAAATTGATAGGATTTCTAGATTTGTAGAATACGGGTGAAACTTGAAAAATAACTTGATCTTGACCGGGTCCAAACTCCTTTGCTACTTCACATTTTTCATGTCATAAAGTTCCAAGTATGGGGTGTATTAAGGAGTTGATACACTTGAGCAAAAAAAATCCAAAAAGAAAAATATGTTATTACTTGTCACTTAAGTAGATGGGTATTGAGGCCTCAAGAAGCACAAACACTAGGTCAAAAGAAGTTTGCATGGATAGACTCTATAAATAAATCTAAAGCTTCGTGATCTTAGTTGAGTAATTAATCGAGGGGTTTTTAAACTCAGTGCCTAAAGCCATTTGGTTTAAGAGTCACTAGCCCAACACTCACTAATGGGTAACTTAATACCTAAGAAAACTAGATAATAAAACTTATCTAGTTATGAGAATAACAAAATATACTAAGTGTTGAAGGATTCAACTTGTAAATCCCATTCTTGAAACTTTACTTACACACATGATGTACAATTGAGCTTGGTCACATAATGAAGAAAATGAAAATTAAGGTCTGATTCTTACCATGAGATGAAAGAGTCCTTAGTATGAGACGAATCTAGAAAATGATAACTCTTATGACGTTCAATCTCTCATAACTAGCTGAAACTTACTTAGGATTATATTAGAAAGACTTTTCTTTATTTTTCTTTTTGTGAACTTTTTTCTTTCTACATTTATTCTTGATTTTATGCGTATATCAACTGCAAACTCTTATGAGACTAAACTCATCCACTAAGGATGACACAGGAGTTTAACGGCTTGTTACATATGCTAAATGCAATCATGATTTTACGAAAGTGAGATATGATTTCCCTGCCTTACTAGATTAGTTTAGATTTTAATTTTTTTCTTTTTGCATAAGGACTAGCAAATGTTAAGTTTGAGGGTATTTGATATGCTTAATTTTATATATCATTTTAAGATCCTTTAATTTATACTTTTTGCTTGTTTCTCTCTATTTTATTAGTTTTTATTTTACTTTGTTTAATTTGAACAGGGAATGAATTATTCAAGCAAAAAAGAGGCTAAAATGGATTTTCATGAAGCTAAAAGTGAAAGAAAAGGAAGCCAAAGCTATCAAGGATTCTTGACTTAATTAATATCACAAAATTGACAGATTGCAATTCTCTAATTTTGATATTTTTGACAAGATGCTATCTGGTTAATTTCTGAACACGTTTCAGTATTTTTGGGCATAAACTTTGCTCTTGAGGTCCAAATGATGTGATTCTTGCGGGTATGAAAAGCTAATTGACAGAGCTAAATTTCATATGTTGACAAGTTTTTTCAAATCAGCCGTCATCAATGAGTAAATTGCATTCCAATCAAAACATAATTTCTTTTGAAAACCTATATTTTCAAATCAAGCGTCATCAAATCAACCATCAAGAAAAACTAAATGATTTGAAAACTAGGTTATCAAATCAACCATCATCAATGGGTATAAAATTAGCAGGAGAGTTTGGAGGGGAATAGGATGAGGAGGAGACTTTTGGAGAGAAGATTGGCGTGAAGCAAAAGCGAAGGGGCAGCTAAGTTTTGGTCTTTGAAGCTTCAAATCGTGTTATTCTTTCTCTCAATCCCTTTTTGAATATTCATGTTTCAGTTTATGAATTTTATTTATTAATTATGAACTAATTTTCTTGCCAGGGCTATGATAACTTGACTATGATGTTTCAATTCCAAATATACTTGCTATTCGAAGTTTGTTATTTCATGTTGAGTGTTCATCCCTTTTCTTAATGCTTTTGAATGACTGATTAACATTTAAATGATTTGACGATTATATCGAGACCGAGAGGTAATATATAATGTTTGCTTCTTCTGGTAAACACCACAAATTTCATATTTGACAAAGATGTGCTTACATGTTTCTGCAATTACTTTGAGAAATTCTATAAATCGTAATGAGCTCTCAATTATTTAAATTCACATACATGTTGTGGGTTGATATTTAGAGTGTGTTTTTGGTATCACTCGAGAGAGGATAATAAATAAATTAGGGACTTTCAATTATCAATATGGATATTGATTCTTTGATAGCAAAATTAAATAAATTGATTAGGAATAGTCATAGCGAAATCAGATGCCCTAGTGCTTTATCATTTGTTTTAATCTCTTTGTTTTGGTTGTTAAATTTCATTCACTTTTTTTTTCCTCACAAAACATGTAGCATAAAGCATAATCATTTTCAGAAGCGCTATGTTCCTAGAACTTCATTGTTTAAAACATGGATATCGTTCTTCTTTTGTTTTATTATATGATTCTGGGAAACTCTATAACTTATCTGGTGTATAAGTGAGAGCTCTTGACATACCTTTAACCTCACCCTTGAAGAACAAGTGTATACCATGCCTATGGGAGTGGCTCTATGGATCAAGTTGTGACCCATAACATTGTTGTAACCCTCTATAAATAGTACAATTTGCATTATTGCCAGCTAAAACTGATGAAGCAGAAAATATAATGACAATCTACATCTAACATATACATTAAACACAAGTGGCACAACCTAACAAATCAACTCACAAACAAAAATGACACAAAAGCTAACTATTGTTAAACAGCAGGTGGATACATTCTTAACTCAAATAAACCAAATTAATGTAATTAGAAACTCTTGTCAAAAAATCACACATATATTATACGCATGAATCTGAGAGAAAATAACCTGATCCATTCCCAAAATTTTGCATATCTTTGTTAGCATCTCCCTCCCCACTCGCGTTGCCATGCATCTGTGATTGTCCTATGGGTGCTTTAGATGTAGTGTCTGGACCAACAGCAGCGCCGAACCCAGGACCGCGCCACCATGGATGAGATGTGATTGCGGATGGCATGACACCTTGCGTGTCGGTGTCCCCTGTATTTGATCCCCGTGGTCTTGATTGCATGCTCAGAAATCTAAGCCTGAGACAACTTTCCTTCTCAATTACGCAATTAAACAAAAATACTCAGTTAACTGTAGACGCAAAACTGCAGAAATACACAAAGAAGATTCAATTTATACAAGGGCAAGAGGTAATAGTTAATTAATTGGCCTCAAATTTAAACTACTTTTAAATTGATTAATACCCCAGCAATCACTTTTCTTGAGTCATGTCAAACACAGAATTGAAATTTCAGAGCAAATATAGCACATAAGTATAAAATCAAGTAAAGCTGCAATATTTTTGGAGTAAAGAAAATTACTTAGCAGTGAAAAAATGAAAAGATAAAATATACAGATAAGTCAAGTGATATTAAGAGGAAGAACACAAAAACAAATACATAATCCTATCACTTCAAAATTCATATAAATTTACAGAAAAAAAAATCACATAAACAGCTTCTAAAACCCTAACAACCGAACGGCCCAATGATTAAAACCCCAAAATTCTCACTCCCCAGCCAAGAGATCACAGAATAAACAAAGCAGACCTCCAAGAACATCCACTTCCACTCTATAGGATCAAGAAACACTAAATCTAATCACAATCACGAACAAAAACAAAACCAACTGACTCTTAAAATACAGTGAAGCAGAGCGAATTCAACGAGACCCATGACTGAATTTCGAGAAACAAAACGAACAAAACCCTAAAAATCAAAACTTTAGCCATGATTCAAACCAAAGGAGCCACAACCACAGTAAACAGAGAGACAGAAAGCAGAGGGAGAGTGATCTCACTGTTAGAAGAAGAAGAGCCCGCGAGCAACAAACCCTAGAATTATCCTTCCCAAATGATCTCCAGCCATCAGTTAATTTGAGAATTCAAGTCTAAAGTTATTGAGTATTAAAAAATTGAGGACAGGGGAATCAGTCTCTTCTTACTTCTTACTCTAGGCTTTCAAGCAATGAAGAGCTCTCTCTCTCTCTCTCTCTCTCTCTCTGACCTTTTGCTAATTATTTTTATTTAATTTTACCATTTAAATTTTATTCATCCCACAATAAAATATGAGAGAACACATGAAGAGACACAAATGTCCACTTTTTTTGGACCAAAAAGACAGTGAGTGAACATGTCTCCCCCCTAGATTTTATAAATCAATGATAAATAAATAAATAAATAAATAAGACTTTTTATCCTAAGTTCTAAAATAGGAATACTTTGGCAAGAAAGGAATTTGGAATCTCAAAGGATGAGATATCAGATGAGGTGAGTTTGTTTATTGAAGTTAGGGGATGTGATTACCATTATAAGTCATGCAAGTACATGATTAGGATAATTTCTTGAAAAAAAGGTGATGCTTAATGATTTCTAAGTTTGATGTTTGTTTGATGAGGTGCAAGGTGGCATGGAAATAATGATTAAGTTTGATCACCTTCGATCCTCATTTTTCTTTTGAGATCTTCTAGGAAATTCGCTTGCACTCAAATCGGTATCGATTTTTAAATAGGTAAGAAGTAAAACTCGTATTGCTTCGATTGTCTTACGTAAAAATTTATCATGTGAATATTTATTTCAAGAGATAAAATATCAAATTCTTTATTATCTTGAGACATAGAAAGTGATACTTGGTTTACATATATTCTAAAAAAAAACGTCTTGAGAATTGAAAATTAGTTAACACAGAAAAAAATAGCTCCCCCTTCGTATTTCTAAAATCACTAAGAGCAATTATTCTTCCCCTTTAATTTTCATTAATTTTTTGAAAATTTATCAATAGAAATTGATCAAAGATACCAAGTCTTTTTGACTCAAACCAAGTCAAGCGATTCAAGCGTGTTTGGACCAAATCCAAATTACTGACTTGGGAGTTGACTCAATAGTTTTCTGCTGAAAATTGATTTTTTTATAAAATAATAAGAATAGCAATTTTATTTATTTATTTATTTATTGATCTATATAAATTTTAAAAAAATGACTCCGAGGGCATTGTCGTCAATTCCAAAAAAAATCCAGCCCCGATTAATTTTGAGGAACCGCCAATCACAATTACTGACCTCAGTAAAAAAGAAAAAAAGAAAAAAATTCCTGAGACGTTACCCTTTTCGGTAAAAAAGGCGAGTCCCCAAAATTCCGCAGCGTTCAGACGCATTGACCAATATCTCCTCACCTCAAAATTGACCTCGTCTCCGTGACCAGTAATTTACTCAAAGCTAAGGGCTATTTGAGTAGTTGCACCCCACGGCCAAGGACATTTACCGGCCAACCACCACCTTCATGGGCTGTCATGTCGACACGTCGCCCAGGCCCGCGGGGACCACATCGCGCTTGGCCGACACGTGGAGAGGGACGGTGACGGTGACGGCGTTTAGGGGTTTCTTCTGTCGCGGCAGGGCGGGGCGCGGCTGCTGGGATGTAAGGGGACACGGTAACGGCGTTTCTGGCTGGGGAGCGACTGACTGCCACGTGGCGGGCGGATGGCGGTAAAGTTAGGCGGCCGGTGGGGACCACCGGAGTCCGGGGGGGCACGTGGAAGGACGATGTTGCCTGCGGAACGGGGAAGCCAGCTCATTGCTGGGCCGCTACAGGACAAAAGGTGAGTGCTGACACTCTAAAATATTTAATTTAATTAATTTATTTAAAATATATATATATATATAATAAATTAATTAAACAAAAGAAGAGTATCAAAATCACTGGTTGTAGTCTTGTAGGGGCCGGTGTATTTTGACACGCGCGCTGTGGTCCAAGTTTTCGATTGCCAAACGCTATCAGTTTCCATTATATTTACTCATTTTTTTTCTTTTTAATTAGAGAAGAAATTGCGGGATTAAATCATAATTTTGTTAACCTATTTAATTTGATTCAAGTTCATTAAATGAAAGGCTGATTGATTTTAATTGAACCTGTGAAACTACAGAAAATTCAACGAGAAATTAACAAAATGATTAATATTTTGAAAAGTCTGACCCAACCCCAAAATATTCGGGTCCATCCTAACCCGACCCATTATTAGAGGGGCTCTGAACTTAATGCTTGTTTATGTGACGAGCTAATTGTTTAATTACCACTAATCTCACTCTTAAACTAAAATAAATGTGAGCCACAGGGGGGACATGTGTCGCCATTTCATTTAGCTGTCGCTGTCCCGCCGTACAGTGAGATTTTGAGACGAGGGCTACGTGTACAATACAAACGTTGGGATTGTCAAGTATCCTACTAATTTGACAGCATCAAGGATGGTTTATTATTGATTATGAAATTGATGTTGATGTTGATGTCCATGTCCCTTTTTTGCACCTAAAATTTTATGTTCTCTTGGTGTTGCTTGACTTTGTTCTGGTCTTTAGAATATAAAATTATGTCTTTAATTGAATGGTCTCAGATTAGGTGTGTGTGTAGGCTCTGGTCTTCTCATTTGTTGTTGTTGAAGAATAGTATTAGAATTAAGATTATGTAATATTAATTGTATCAGGAATAGTAGTTTTTATATTATGTAATTATAATCTCTATATATTCAAGCATTGTTCTCGTCAAAAATAAATAATTCAACTTCTTCAACTGATTTAATAAGATATCAGAGGCATCTCTTTTAAAAAATTCCTCTAGAAAAATTCCTCTACTTATCGAAATTCTTTCACTGTTCTCAAACCTGCGCTGGGTCGCGCTCATACGGCATGCGCTTAGTGCCGGGTCACATTATGCTTCTGCTTTGTCAAAGTTTTTCATCATTGTCGAATAATAATTCTCAAGTTACAGAAATTATAGAGAATTTGTTGGTATTTCTCTGAGCTGACATCGATTGGAAGGGAAGAACCCCTCCTTGTTGGAGGAGAAGTCTTCTTATACTCAGCTGTCAGCATGGAGGCAGATGGGGTGCTGGCCAGATTTTCGTAACTATACGATATGCACATGTTGATTTGTTGTAACGACAGTGATAATTGGCACTGTACTGTGAGAATTACAAGCAAAAAATCTCGTCATTGTCCATAATTATCAGCATTAGAGAGTGTTACACATTGTGAACGTGGGAGAGAGAGGCATAACTACAGGCGGACATCTCGATAGCCTTTGATGAGAACTACTGGAGTGAAATCAGGAGCCTTGGACTGCAGATGACTCCTGAGGAATAAAATATTTTGGGCTGGAGGTTACTCCGAGATGACTTAAAGGGCAGAGCTTTTGAGGTTGAAGAGTCTTTGATATGAAAGTTGACTTTAGTGTGGTCTGTAGTGACTCTGGGAGGATGTGGAGTGGCGGAGGTCTCAGGAGGAACAGAGAGTTGGATTTCTCCGGAAGAGGCTTTCAATTGCATGGTCACGTGTCATCATCTTGACGGGGGGTCAGTTTTTGGCCACTAGATATGCTCCCCGCTCTTTCACTTACTGGAGCATGCAGGAAGGAAGTCGGAAGAGCGAAGTTGATAGAGATCCTTAAATGCGTTGACTTCTTCTCGATGAATGCGAGCAGAGGATGATTTAAATCATAAATGTGAATCTTCTGAATTGACTTGGAGATCACGTGGCTGGCTGGCAGCTGACACGTCAATCAATTATATTGCTTGAAAACTGTAACTGGCGTCCCTTCGAATTCAGGTGTCATAATGATTGGGGATATGGTTCCATACTCAGGCGATGGTTCATCTGCTAATGATTCAGTTGAGGTTGGAAGGATCGCGCCCTCGTTGGCTCTTTTGAACGTGGCAACATTGAGGGTGGCAGCCTGCTTTCTGGGGCCCATCGATCATTGGAGATGCTTTTTGAGGAAGGTTTTAAATTTTTTAGGGGAGAGATCTAGAGTGTAGTGACTCAGATCTTAATGAAAGCACAGTTTGTAGGAAAATTTTCTATCGCGAACAATCAGACAGTCGATCCACACCACAAATGAGAGTAGAAAAGTAGGAAGTATATGAATAAAAGTGATGCACAACACAGAAAAGGAGAGGCACAAGATTTTTATGTGAAAACTCAAATTGGGAGAAAAACCATGGGGAAGAGGAGAATATTCCAACATAGTTCTTAAGTTACAAAAATTACAAAGAATTTGTTTGTATGTCTACGAGCTGGGATCGATTGGAAGGGAAAAACCCCCTCCTTGTTGGAGGAGAAGGTTTACTTATACTCAGCTGTTGGCATAGAGGCGGATGGGTGCTGGCCAGATCTTCGTAACTGCATGATCTGCACATGTTGAATTATTGTAACGACCGTGATTATTTGCGCTGGACTGTGGGAATTGCACGCAAAAAATCTTGTCATTGTCCATAACTGACCGCGCTGGGGAGCGTCACACATTATGAACGTGGGATGGAAAGGAGAGACATAACTGCTGGCGGACATCTCCGTGGCCATTGCTGAGAACTTTTGGAGTGGAATGGGAGCCTTGGAATGCATATGGCTCCTGAGAGATAAAATCTTCAGGGCTGGAGGTTACTCTGGGATGGCTTGAGACAACAGAGCTTTCAATGTGGAAGAGTCTTTAGTATAAAAGTTAACTTTGGTGTGGTCTGAAATAACTTCGGGAAGATGTAGAGTGACGGAGGTCTTGGGACGGACTGAGAACTGTGGATGTCTCTGGGGGAGGCTTTCAATTGCATGGTCGCGTGTCATCATCTTGACGAGGTCAATTATTTATCACTACAGATGCCCCCTGCTCTTTCGCTTACTGGAACCTGCAGTAGAGAAGTCGGAAGAGCGGAGTTGATAGATATCCTTAAATGCCTTGACTTCTTATTAATGTCTGTGAGCAGAGGAGGATTTGGATCATAAATGTGAATCTTCTGGATTGACTTGAAGATCACGCGATTGGCTGACAACCGGCACGTCAATCTATTAGATTACTTGAAACTGTAACTAGCTTCCCTTCGAATCCTGGCGCCATAATGACTGGGGATATGGTTCCATGCTCAGGCGGTGGTTGATCTGTTGTTGATTCGGTTAAGGATGGAGGGATCGCGCGCTCGGCGGGGCTTTTGAACGTGGCACCATTGAGGGTGGCAGCCTGCTTTTTGGGGCCATTGATTGTCAGAGAGGCTTTTTTAGAAAGGTTTTGGGTTTTTTAGGGGAGAGACTTTGAGTGTAGGAACTCAGATCTCAATGAAAGCACCAGTTTTTGATAGAGATATTTCGTCGGGAGCGATTAGGCAGTCGATCCACACCACAAGTGAGAGCAAAAAAGTGATAAGTATATGAATAAAAGTGATGCAATGCACAGAAAAGGAGAGGCACAAGATTTTTTACATGAAAACTTAAATTGGCAAAAAACCACGGGGAGGAGGAGAAGATTCGAGTATAATTCTCAAGTTATGAAAATTACAGAGAATCTATTGGTATGTGTAACGGTCCCAGTAATTTCTTATAATAGAGAACTAATCCAATAATATTTCTTTGAAATTTCGGCAGCACCTCCCCTAAAATATAGACCATGCCAATATACACCACAACATATAAGGTCCACAATGGACACAACACCTCCAATAAAACATTTCGGCAAAATTTGCCTACTTATCAACATGATAAAAATAAAATCTCCTTACAAAATCTTGCATTCACCCATCAAACACCAAAGAAATTACAACTTCCTTTCCCACAATACATTGTACTTACCATAACATTGTCCAAGTCTTTCCATACATGAAATCAAGGTTACTTGCCAAGTTTATACTCAACTAGCCACACACAGAGTTATACTTACATTCCCACACCCAAATTTCTTTTCATGCATCAGGTTCTCACATATACATATAATCAGCAGTTACAAAAGTAAACAAAACATGAAGTAGATTTTAAATCACAAGTTCTACATGAAAGGGGTCGATCACTCCATATCCAAAGGATTTTAGAACTTACATTGGCTTCTTACCCTTGTCCAAACCTGAAATTTACAACATGAATAAATACATGAGCTTGAAAGCTCCGTGAGTAAACCATCTAAAATCTACTAATCTCATTCCATATGCCAATTGGATTTAATTTGATACAGAAGTTTACTAAGTTGGTTTCCACTGTGCTATTACATATCCCCATTTTAAGTTAGATGTCTCAACTACCATGAAAAGTTTAATAAAGCTTATTATTATTACACTTTAGCACATAATAGAAATGAATATAGCAACCGTCTTCCCCCTCCTGCCGGTTCTCGCTCGGCCCCTTCCTCCAAGTAATATATATATATATATATATATATATATATATATATATATATATATATATATATATATATATATATATATATATATATATATATTCATACACATAATATGATTTTCACCGTCTTCCCCCTCCTACCGGTTCGCGCTCGGCCCCTTCCTCCAAATAACATATAAATATACACAAATACAAAAATAAAGTTATCGCCGTCTTCCCCCACCTACCGGTTCTCGCTCGGCCCCTTCCTCCAATAATATATACATATATTACATAAAACAAATTTTCACCGTCTTCCCCCCTCCTGCCGGTTCTCACACGGCCCCTTCCTCCACATAATAACAATATATAATACATTCAATTTAGCATACAATTTCACATACATTCTTCATATACTACGAAACGTAGGCAAGCCATCCACTTGTAGGAGTTAACATTAATGTAGATATATAACCTCCTAATATATATTCAACTTATTCTTTTATAAAGAACGTATCACAACACTCAAAAATTTACATGTCGGGTACATACATATTATCAACATATTTCCCTTTACGATTCCATGCTACAATGCCTAGTCCGAAATTGTATACCAATAGTTTCTAACTAAAATAACGGTATAAACATATACATAACACCTAAGGCTTCATGCCGTTCCATAACATATGCAATCTAAACTTTTCCCCGTGTTACCTTAACTTACTTCGTCAATATGAAAGTTTCCTAGTTATTCATTATGCAAATAAAACATTAATTTAGGGAACACATATTATGAGGGAATAACTCCTAAACTACACATACTATGATTTTCCTCTCCTTTCCGAAATTCCACAACATAGAGTTTCTTGCTATTCTCATTATGTACATAACAACATATCTACAAGTATTTCCAATGGTGATTTACCCAACATTGATTCATTCAAGATTATAATTTCCAAATTTTAGTCTAATTAAAAATTTAGTTTACTCACTTTGTTTGATGAAAACCCACGCGAAGAACACCGCCTCTTTCACCCACCGAATCAAGCCCTAATTCAATAAATTCCCAAGTTAAACAATGATAAAAATATAAATTTATTTAAGAAATTTTTTAGGGTTTTTACCTTCAAAAATCTTCTATTTTTTCCCCAAATTCTTTGCTCGAAGAAATCCTGAATCCGATCCAATTCGCGGATTCCCCGGAACCCAACTCGAAAACCCCCTTTTTCCTCCTCCCCGGCGCCGCCCGCACGCTCCCCTGTGCCGCCCGCGCGCCTGAGGCTCCTCCGCCGCGGCTCCCTGCCGCTGGCCGCGCGCGCGCCGCCCGTCAGCGAGGCCGCCCTGGCCGCCGCCCCCTTGCTGGCGTGGCTGGGGTGGAGTCGAAGGGTGAGAGAGAGAGAGAGAGAGAGAGTGTGTGTGGATCAAAGAGGAGAAGAAATTTTTTTTTTTTTTTTTTTTTTGGTGGGTTTGCTTCTCAGCCAACGAAAGAAGAAGAAGAAGAAGTGGGTTTTGGGAATAGTTAAGTTAATTTTGGGAAAAAGATTATTTTCCTCATTTTATTATATTCCCTAATTTGTTAAAACTTGCCACCTCTCTTTGCAATTTCCAAGACATCTCAATTAAAGCCCACCTCACCTCTCATTTGCACACAAATTTGCCAACACACCTCTAATTTACATATTTTTGGAAAAAGTTATTTTAGGTATTTATATTATGATTAGGTATTAGTATTTACAAATATTATACCTTTAATAAATATGTATCAAATACATATTATTAAAATGTACCAAGGAGAATACTAATGCATATATATATATATATACATCTATATTTACTTCTAGTATTTTTTTTTCTAAAAAATTTAGGATTAAGTTTAAACCTGATTGATACACCGGTTAAATGAAAATTATTTAGACTATAATCCGAATTTATTTAAGTCGGGTGTTACAATACTACCCTCCTTAAAAGAGTTTCGTCCCGAAACTTAACGTACCTTGAAATAGTTGCGGATGAGATCTTTGCATTTCTTCCTCCGGTTCCCATGTAATTTCTTCCAGCTTTTGACTTCTCCACAAAACTTTCACTAAGGGAATCACCTTGTTTCTCAATTGTTTCTCTTTACGGTCAAGAATTTGCACCGGCTCCACTGCATAGGACAGGTCTTCTTGAATTTGTAGTGGCGAATATTTAAGGACATGGTTGGGATCTGGTATGTATTTCCTTAACTGTGATACATGGAACACATTATGCACTTTTTCCATCTCAGGGGGTAAGGCTAACCGATAGGCCAATGGTCCAATTCTTTCCAATATTTCAAAAGGTCCAACATACCGGGGTCCCATCTTGCTTCTCTTGCCAATGCGCACTACTCCCTTCATCGGAGATATCTTCAGGAAAACCTTATCTCCCTCTGTAAATTCCAGGAGTCTCCGACGTTGATCTGCATATGCTTTCTGTCTGCTTTGAGCTGCACTCATCCTTTTCCTTATTGTCTGTATCTTTTCTGTAGTTTCTTGGACCAGGTCTGGTCCCAGTAACCTTCGATCTCTCACTTCTTCCCAACAAATGGGTGATCGACACTTCCTTCCATACAAGGCTTCGAAGGGTGGCATTCCTATAGTGGACCGGTAACTGTTGTTATATGCGAACTCCACTAATGATAGGTACTTCTCCCAATTGCCCCCAAAATCTAATGTACAAGCTCTCAGTATATCCTCTAATATTTGAATAGTCCTTTCGGATTGCCCATCAGTTTGTGGGTGCGCTGCTGTGCTAAGGTGAAGTTTGGTTCCCAGAGCCTTAGCTAAACTGATCCAGAATCTGGACTGGAACCGAGGGTCTCGGTCTGACACTATGGTTTCAGGTACTCCATGAATTCTAATTATCTCTTGAAGATAGATTTGTGCTAACTTGTCCATTGAATAATCCAACCGAATGGGTAGGAAATGTGCGGACTTAGTGAGTCGGTCAACTATCACCCAGATAGCATCATGTCCACGAGGTGACTTGGGAAGTCCCGACACAAAATCCATAGTAATATGATTCCATTTCCATTCCGGAACTTGGAGTGGCATTAGCAGTCCCGGGGGCTTCTTATGTTCCGCTTTAACTTGTTGACATATTAGACATTTCTGCACGAACCGTGCTATGTCATCCTTCATCCCTTCCCACCAAAATTTGCTCGCAAATCTTGATACATTTTAGTTGCCCCAGGATGAGCTGTGTAAGGAGTGCAATGGGCTTCCCTCATAATTTGTTCCTTGAGTTCAAAATTGGAAGGTACACATACCCGGTTTCCCTTCTTCAGAAACCCTTTATCAATGATGAAGTCTTGTGTTTCACCCTTTAACACTTTCTCAAAGTTCTTAACTGACTGTTCATCATTTTGTTGTGCCTGATGGATCTTATCATAAAGATCAAATTCCACTCTAACCTGGTTCATCTGACTATCTCTATTGATGATCTCCTTTGGTTGAACCTCAATCTGCATTCTCTCTATCTTCTTTAACAAATTGGCTTGTTGAGTTAATAGTGTAGCTAGAGATCCCTCTGATTTGCGGCTAAGCGCATCTGCTACTACATTGGCTTTCCCAGGGTGATAGTGAATATTCAAATCATAATCTTTCATTAGTTCCAACCATCTTCTTTGGCGCATATTCAATTCTTTTTGAGTAAATATATACTTCAGGCTCTTATGGTCTGTATATATATCACATGACACACCATATAAATAATGTCGCCAAATTTTTAGAGCAAATATAACTGCAGCCAGTTCCAAGTCATGGGTGGGATAGTTCTTCTCATGGTTTTTAAGTTGCCTGGAGGCATATGCAATTACTCTTTCATGCTGCATTAATACACAACCCAGTCCCGACTTTGATGCATCACTGTAAATAACATATCCTTCAGTCCCAGAGGGCATGGCTAGGATTGGGGCCGAAGTTAGCTTATTCTTCAATTCTTGAAAACTATTCTCCTGACTTTCCCCCCAATGAAATTTGAGATTTTTCTTGGTCAATTGTGACAATGGTGCCGCAATCCTGGAAAATCCCTCCACGAACCTTCGATAATACCCAGCCAGTCCTAAGAAACTCCGTACTTCGGAGACATTGGTAGGTCTGGGCCAATTCTCAATTGCTTCTATCTTTGTTGGATCCACAGATATTCCTTCTTTAGTAATAATATGACCAAGGAATCTAACTTTTTCTAGCCAGAACTCACACTTTTTGAATTTTGCATAAAGCTGCCTTTCCCTCAATAATTGCAAGACTATTCTCAAATGCTCTTCATGTTCTTCTGGGTTTCTTGAATAGATCAATATATCATCAATGAATACCACTACAAATTTATCCAAATATGGCTGAAAGATTCTATTCATCAGATCCATAAATGCCGCTGGAGCATTGGTCAGTCCAAATGGCATTACCAGAAATTCATAATGTCCATATCTGGTTCTAAAGGCTGTTTTAGGGACATCCTCTGATTTGATTTTTAATTGGTGATATCCAGATCTTAAATCCATTTTAGAAAATACACTTGCACCTTGAAGTTGGTCAAAAAGATCATCTATCCTCGGAAGTGGGTATCTATTCTTGATGGTGACTTTATTCAACTCCCTGTAATCTATGCACAGTCTCATACTTCCATCCTTCTTCTTTACAAATAATACAGGAGCACCCCAGGGTGATACACTTGGCCGAATAAATCCCAGGTCTAATAATTCTTCTAATTGTTCCTTTAATTCTTTCATCTCTGCTGGTGCCATTCTATAGGGAGCTTTTGATATAGGTCCTGTTCCAGGTAAAAGGTCAATAGAGAATTCTACTTCCCTGTCCGGAGGTAAGCCTGGCAATTCTTCAGGAAACACATCAGGATACTCTCTTACAACAGTTATTTCTTCTATTCTCACTTCCTCTTTCTCCTTGGCGAATACTGTTGCCAAAAATCCTTGACATCCATGTCGTAATAGTTTGGTGGCTTTTAAAGCTGAGATCACAGGAAGGCTGATTTTATTCCTTATCCCTTCGAACACATATCCTGGGGTCCCTGGTATTTTGAAGATTCTTTTCTTTTGATGGCAGTCTCCATGTGCATGATGTGTTGATAACCAATCCATTCCTAAGATGATATCATATTCCATCTCTCCTAATTTAATCAAGTCTGCCTGTGTGTTCATTTCTCCTATGATAATTTCACACCCCTTATAATATACATCAGTAATCAAAGTTGTGCCTACAGGTGTGGATACCGCCAGTTGGAAGCTCAAGGGTTCGGGTGTCTTATTAATTTTTGAGGCAAAAGATGAGGAAATGAATGAATGTGTGGCACCAGAATCGAATAATGCTCGAGCGATTACTCTAGATAAATAAATAGTACCTTCCACCATTGAGTTAGACGCCCGGGCTTCTTGTTGGGTTAAAGCATTCATCCTTCCTTGAACCCTGGGCTGTTGCACTGAAGCCTGCGTCATGGTTGGTCGAAATGTATTGCCAGACCGCCGAAAAGTTCCTGATGATCCATTTGTCGGAGCGATGCCTGCGGTCCGCCTGCCTGTTCCTCTAATAGCACCAGTAGGTCCTCGAAGTGTAGGACAATCCCTCCTCATGTGGCCCATCTGGCCGCAAGCAAAACACTGTTTGTTTACCTGGCAGCTTCCTGTGTGATTGCGGTTGCATCTAGGACACCACGTTCCTCCCGCGAAATTTTGACGCGGATAAGATGCATGAGGCGAGCTTTGAAAAGATCCTGCACTCCTGGGCCACGAGTCTGCCATCATTCTTGGAGTTGATGCTGACGAAGGTCCAGTTCCTCCTCCGAACCTAAAGTTGGTGGATCCACTTCTTGGTGTGCTGAGATATCGGAAGCGTTTGGCAGATGGAAACTCTCTGGTTCTTATCTCCTGGTTTTCTTGCAGGTCCCTTTCAACTTCTAAAGCCTTCTCCACCGCCTGACTGTAAATCTGAAGTTGAAATGGAATTAGTTGGCTCCTGATTTCCGGCCTCAAACCTCGTACAAATCTTTTTGTCCGGTCTTCCTCTTCAGACACCAACTTACCAGCATACCTTGATAGTTGGGTGAATTTGATTTCATATTGATTCACCGTCAATAGATTTTGCTTTAATTCTTGGAATTCCATTGCAAGCTTGTCCCTCACTACTCCGGGTATATACTTCTCATTGAACTTTTTGACCAAGAATTTCCAAGAAATTTCTTCTCCTAGGGATTTGGCTCCTGTTTTAACCATTTCCCACCAATGTTCCGCCTCGCCTTGGAACATAAAAGAAGTGAATGATACCCTTTGATTTTCAGTACATTCCATCACATCTAGTATTTTACAAATTTGACGCAGCCACTCTTCTGCTTGAATTGGGTCTGCTCCTCCCTTGTATGGCGGAGGGTTCAATTTTTGAAATTGCTCCAAGGCCCTGCGTGGATTGTTTGCAGTAGTTAACTGCATCAACCAATCTGGCATCCGGTCTGGGGCTCTCCGATCAGTATTGAATCGATCCATTGAAATCTCCAGATGGGTCGGAGGATGGACACTCCCAACTGTACTGTGGGGAAGGGCGTTCTCCTCAGAATTTGTATTTGGCGGAGGAAAGTTTAGATCCATTACTACCTAGAAAATTTTACAAACAAAATTCATTGAGACACGAAGTTTCATATACAAAATGCTACTACTATTATAACTTCAAAAAGATTTGTTTACAAGATTTTCATGCAATGCTGATATTCATACAAAAGGTACAAGCATACAAACTAAGTTATGTCCTTTCTGCACATTTGATTACAAAATACAAGACCCTTACAAAAAGAATCCTAAACATGGAAGTCCAAAATATTTATCCTCCCAAAATGCTATGTCCTAGCCCCCCTGTCCTCATGGAGTGGTATTAGAGTCTGAAAAGCTTTTGCCCATACTATCCCCGGCTGAGGCTTCCCCCTTATTGACTCCTTCTTCTGGATCTTCTTCTGGATCCTCTTCCTCGGGGTCTTCTTCGGGTTCTTCTTCCTCGGGATCCTCTTCTTCTTCAGGATCCTCTTCTGGATTTTCTTCCATTATACTGTCATCCCCGCATCTCCAATTTTCATTATCGTCATACAGGTCCATGTCTTTCATCCAACTTGAATTCCACCAAATACCCCCATAAAACATCCTTCCAGGGGACTCCACTTCAGCATCAGGTGTGTATTCCGGGTCCTCGGTCCTTGACACATTCCTTACAACACTTTCAGCATCTTTGATGGTATTTTCCTTGTCGCGTTCTGCTACCCCCATCACATTATTACTACCTTTGGATCCACTAAAGATAATCTTTGGATCCGTTTCGTCGGACTCATAGTCCCAATCCATACTATTCGCGCTCCAACTTTGACTTTCCATCTCCGAGCCCTCTGACGACCACTCGAGTGTGCTAGAATCTCCCATCTGAAAGGATAAGGTTTCATATTAGCTTGTCTTCATTCCAAATCCTCAAAATGTAATAGATCAATTGTAACGCCCCGATCCCAATGATACGGGGACGTCACTGCGACGCATATACGTAGGTCAGATGGGGCCCCCACGTATATACGCTAAGCATAAGTACAACAAGTATCAGAGTACATCACACAGCGTGGTATAATCATGTGCCAACATACAAGATATAAATACAAAGTTTTACAAGTTATGATAAACAAAATCACTTTACAAGCATTCTTTACCACAACCCGAGTCCAAAAGAAAAGACATACAGCAAAACACACAAGTGCTCACGTAGGGATGGAGATCACGTGAACCAAAAGGGTAGTGTCGGGCAGGATAGGATCTAGAGCTGGTCAGCCTGCTCCCCTAGATAAGCCAAGTCCTCGGCGGAAGGCTCTACTTCGTTCCAGGCCTCGGAATCTGAATATGCAAATCCAAAAGGGTCAAGACATAATACAATAATAAAAGATAGCCAAGTGACAATGATCGTGAATAGGGAAAATGGAGCAATACTAAGTAACAATACATATCGAGGTGTGTAAGCTAAATAAGATAAAGACATATGCAACAAAGCTACAATGAATGACTTATTATTATTACTTGTCTTACTGTGATATCTAGCTATGTGTCCCAGCGTCCCAGGGCGCATAGATCCATATCCTAGTAAAGCAAGGATCGTTATTGGAAACAGCGGTTGTATCGACGAACTATGTTTACAGTGTGTCCCGTGCATGCCCGGGACCACGGCCCAGTATTGTTCCGTTGCTTGAAGACGGAACCTGCCGCTAGGCTAACAGGAAAGTCATGACAGTAAACAGGAAAGGGAGGAAGCACTCCCCTCGGTCCCCTGGAGTACCGCAGGTAAGACCGGAAAATATAGTGCACATCCTAATACCACTGTAAACACGAACACATATCGATATTCCGCATATTTCCCCCTGTCCCCATGTGTAAGTTGGTGCATTTTATGTAAAAATCAAATGTATCATGCTTTGTTTCAAGAGATGGCATGATAGGTGGTGATGTCGCTATTTAACATGTCACGGAACGAATATATGCAATAACAAGTCATGAGGGAAATAGGAGATACATCCATTCAATTATATGTCATGTAGTGCTGGTATTGAAGCATGAACAAGCAGGAAATAATATACATGTAACAAGTATAGGTACCAAATTTAGAACAGAATTTAACATTGACACACAGCCAGAATTAGTCGACTAGGGGTAAGGATTAGTCGACTAATAGGGGTCACTAGTCGACTAACAGATATTCCAGTCGACTAGGTCTTGATACAGAAAGTTGGGTTTTCTGGTCCAGGATAGATTAGTCGACTAGGTCAAGTGATTAGTCGACTAATAGAGGGATTAGTCGACTAGGTGGATTCAGGAGTCGACTAATGTGGGTTTCCAGAGAGTTTATTAGTCGACTGATATTTTGGGCCAGTCGACTAATGCTGTGTTTTCCGGAAAACTAGATTTCAGCTAAGTGTTCTAGTCGACTAGGTCTTAGGGTAAGTCGACTAATGCTGGGGAAAAACAGTGTACAGGACAGAAATTCTGAGATGTGTTTGATGGCTGAATTCATGGTTTTAGGTGACCTATGTGTACTAGAAGTGTAGATACCAGTGCTCTAAGGCTAACACAAGTCTAGGTGAGTGAATTACTAACTTGGAATGGTTGGGTTTGAGCTTAGATGACCTAAAAATAGGATTTTTAGTGTGCAAGTGTACAAAGACCTCTACTATAAGTAAGTGATGTGTTAACTAGGTCTTGGTGAGTAAGAACTCACCTAGATGGACTTGATGGAAGCTTGAGGGGGATCCCAAGTTGGAGATGGTGGCTTCACTCCAAAATTGCTACTTGGGATGGGGGAATGAGCTCCTAGAGTTGCCTTGAGCTTGGAGGTTGAAGATGAGTTCCTTGATGAAACCCTAGTTGAATCCTTGAAGGTCTTGAGGTGGAGATGAAGGATTTTGGGTGCTTCTTGGAGCTAGGGTTAGGGTTTAAGGAAGAGGGAAATTTGGAGAACTTCTCTTTTGTAGAAATGGGGAAGAAAAAGATCAAATTGCAAAGGGAATACTTTATATAGGTTTTGTGATTTTGAAAAGGGGTTGGAATTAAATGGGAAGTGAGGGGTTTCTTTGCAAAAATGTGGGGGTGAGGTGTCCCTAGGATGGCCACTTGGCCGGCTAAGGGAAGGGAGAGAGAATGAGTGGGGGTTAGGTGAGTGTGAGTGGAAAGATGAGGTGGCATTTGAGGTGGAAAAGGATTTTGCAATTTTTGGAAAAAAGCCCAAAATTCAAGTATTTTGAAATGGTCTGAAAATTTTACCAAAAATCAAGAAAAATATTTGAAGACCAATGGTGAAATTCGTTTGAAGAAATACGGTATAGATTTTTAATTAAAAATCCCGGAATCAGAAATTTACCGACTCCGAAAGAATTTTCATAAATTTATAAAAATCTCAGAAAAAGAGTGTAAGTAAGAAATATGATTCTAAGCAATAAAGTCTAAAGGACTTTCTAGAAATTCCTAATAGTTTGGAAGATAAAATTCGGAAATCGGTCAGCGATACTGGCCGACACCGGTTTTGAAGAAATTCATTTTAATTCCAGAAAATTTCAGAAAATCACATAAATCTAAAATATTAGGAAATGAAGTTTGAAATTAAAATCGGTCAAATACGGAAGAGAAATCGGAAGATACGGCCGAAAGACTGAATACGTAACTAAGCACGTATTCCGGGAAAGGGGTATTACAATCTACCCACCTTACAAAAAATTTCGTCCTCGAAATTTCATAAGGTGAAAGATAACAGGAAAAGCAATAGATAGATACGGATACCAGGAAGGACAACGGTAGGGAAGAGTAGAAGGAAAGAGTCTTACCCCATCAGGATGTGAAAAGTTGAGGATAACGCTCCCTGATAACGTCCTCCCGCTCCCAAGTGGCCTCTCCTGGTGCATGACTGCTCCAAGACACCAATACCAATGGAATGGCCCTGCTCTTCAGTGTCTTGATACTCCTGTCCAGAATGGCCAACGGCTGCTCTTGGTATGATAAGTCCGGTTGAAGCTCCAGTTCGGAATGATCCAGAACATGGCTGTCATCCCTGACATACCTCCTCAACTGAGACACGTGGAAGACATTATGCACCCCGTCCAAAGATGGCGGTAATGCTAATCTATAAGACACATCCCCCACGCGATCCAGGATCTCGAACGGGCCAATATACCTCGGACTCAGCTTCCCACGAGTACCGAACCGGATAACTCCCTTGGTAGGTGATATCTTCAAGAACACATGGTCTCCGGCCTGGAACTCCAATGGCCTCCTTAGAGTGTCAGCCCAACTCTTCTGCCTACTCTGAGCAGCCATAAGATGATCTCTGATAACCCTGACCTTCTCTGTAGTCTGAATTAGCATTTCCGGCCCCAATAAACTCCTCTCACCGACCTCATCCCAGCAAATCGGTGACCGGCACTTCCTACCATACAGTGCCTCAAAGGGCGCCATCTTGATACTTGCCTGGTAGCCGTTGTTATATGAAAACTCAGCCAAGTGCAGATGGTCCTCCCAAGATCCTCCAAAGTCAATCATGCAAGCCCTCAACATATCTTCAAGGATCTGGATGGCCCTCTCAGATTGTCCGTCTGTCTGCGGATGATAGGAAGTACTGAACTTCAGACGAGTTCCCAGACTTGCTTGAAGACTCTCCCAGAAATGAGATCTGAATCTGGTGTCTCTATCTGATACAATACTGACGGGAACTCCATGCAGACGAACCACCTCCTTCAAATACTTCTCTGCCAGAATCTCTGTCGACTGACCCACTCTGAATGGGATGAAGTGAGCAGACTTGGTGAGGCGATCAACGATCACCCACACCGCATTATTTCCCCCGGGACTCCGCGGCAATGCCGTCACAAAGTCCATGGTAATATGCTCCCACTTCCACTCGGGTATCGGCAAAGGTTGAAGAAGTCCAGCTGATCTCTGATGCTCGATCTTCACCTGCTGGCAAACCAAGCACCTGGCAACAAACTGGGCTATCTCCCTCTTCATGGCATTCCACCAGAAGTGCTTCTTCAGATCCTGGTACATCTTGTTCCCCCCTGGATGTATAGAATAAGCTGAACTGTGTGCTTCCTCCAAAATCTTCTGCTTGACTTCTCCTTGGGGAACACAGAGTCTATCTCTAAAATACAATGCCCCATCTGGGCGAATACAGATGTCAGTCCTCAAACCAGCCTCCACCTGAGCTCTGAATGTCTGACATCTGGGGTCCTCCTTCTGTGCCTCCTTGATCTCCTCAATCAATGATGACTGGACCTGCAAAGCCATGAACTGCCCGGCCTTATCACCTCCTTGCACCAACATCAAATCTAATCTGATGAATTCCTGGATTAACTCCCTCTGCTGAGTAAGGTGGACTAGCATTCTGTTCTCCGGCATCCTGCTCAGTGCATCAGGAACGGTATTGACTTTGCCTGGATGGTACTGCAAGTCAATATCGTAGTCCGCCATAAGCTCCAACCACCTCCTCTGCCTCATATTCAACTCCTTCTGCGAGAATATATACTTGAGGCTCTTGTGGTCTGTGTATATCAACACTTTATCCCCTAGAAGGTAGTGTCTCCAGATTTTCAGGGCAAATACCACAGCCGCCAACTCCAAATCATGGGTTGGGTAATTCCTCTCATGAGGCTTCAATTGCCTAGATGCATATGCTATAACATGATCGTGTTGCATAAGCACGCACCCCAGGCCTTTCCCTGATGCATCACAGAAAATAACCATTCCTCCTCTCCCTGAAGGAGTCCTCAAGATCGGAGCTGAAATAAGCTTCTGTTTCAACTGCTCAAATGCTGCATCGCAATCTTCTGTCCATATATATCTCTCCCCTTTCCTGGTGAGCCTGGTCAACGGAGCTGCAAGTCTAGAGAAATCCTGGACAAAACGCCTGTAATATCCGGCTAATCCAAGGAAGCTCTTTATCTCAGTCACCGTCTTCGGAACTGGCCAGTTCTGCACAGCCTGGACTTTACTAGGATCAACTGCAATCCCTTCTGCTGAAACTATATGTCCAAGAAAAGTTATACTGTCCAACCAGAACTCACACTTGCTCCTTTTGGCATGTAGCTGCTCCTGCTGAAGAGTCTGCAACACAATCCTCAAGTGCTCTGCATGCTCCTTATAACTCTTGGAATAGATCAGGATGTCATCTATAAACACCACTACAAACTGATCCAGGTAAGGAGAGAACACCCGGTTCATTAAGTCCATAAACACAGCAGGGGCATTGGTAACTCCGAAAGGCATCACTAGAAACTCATAGTGGCCATATCGGGTCCTGAATGCCGTCTTCGGAACATCTTCCTTCTTCACCCTCAGCTGATGGTAACCCGACTGCAAATCTAACTTAGAAAATACACGGGCTCCATGAAGCTGATCAAACAAGTCATCAATTCTGGGCAAGGGATACTTGTTCTTGATGGTGACCTTGTTCAGTTCCCTGTAATCAATGCAAAGTCTCTTACCACCATCCTTCTTATTCGCCAATAGCACTGGAGCTCCCCATGGTGAAGTGCTAGGCCGAATCAATCCCTTGTCCGAATACTCCTGCAGCTGCTTTTTCAGGATCTCCAACTCCGTCGGTGCCATCCTGTACGGAGCCTTGGATATAGGAGCCGTCCCTGGAATGGTATCAATGGAGAACCCCACTACCCTCTCCGGTGGAAGACCTGAAATCTCAGCAAAGACTTCCGGAAATTCATCCCACACTGGCACTTCCTTCTGAACCTCCGAACTGGTCATCCGAATCTTCTCCTTAGCAGGCTTCACCTCTCCGCTAAACTGAAACTCCGGCTGATGGGGGATCCTGAAATTGATCTTCCTTCCTCTACAGTCAATCACCGCATGGTATTGACTGAGCCAGGTCATGCCTAAGATCACGTCGTACCCTTTGGTGTCAAGTACGAGCATGTCTATGGCCAAGATCTTCCCACAAAGCTCCACTGGACAGTCAGCGCAAACTCTAGAAGACACAACTACCCCATTCCCAGTACTTATCTCCCACTTGTGGTCTAAAGCCTTAACAGGTATGGAATGAAAAGCCACAAACTGGTCGGAGATATAACAGTGGGATGCACCTGAATCGAAGAGTGCGAGAACAGGTATAGAATGAACTCTGATAGTACCTGTAATCACCTCCTCTGAAGCCTCGGCCTCCACAGCTGTCAGGTTGTAAGCCTGACCTCTGCCACGCCCTGCTGCTGGTCTGGCTCCTCTCTGCACTGGGCGAGCTACCTGTGGTGGAGGAAGGGGAAGAGCTCTTCTCTGCACTGGTCCCTGCTGCCTCTGCCCAACTGGCCCCGGTAGTACCCTCTGTACATTCTGCCCCTGAGGTGCCGGCAAGGTCTGGGTAGCAAACCCCACTCTCCTGTGTGGACAGGTCTCCACTGCATGGTCCCGAGCTCCACACACCAAACACCATCCGTTTGCCCTCCGGCAATTTTGCAGGGTGTGTCCTGGCTTCTGGCAGAAGTTGCAAACAAGACCTGGTCGAGCCGTCTGATATGGAACTGCTCTGAACGGCTGTCTGGCGTGGATCTTCGCTGCCCTGGATGGTCCTCCTCTGCCCACCGGCACAAACGGCCTCTTCATGGCCTGGTTCTCCTGCTTCCTCTGCAACACCCGCTCTACCTCTCGAGCGGCGGTAAGAACCTCAGAGTAGGTCTCCCTCTGCTGAGACATCAAGAAGGCCTGTAAGTCCAACTGCAGGCCCTGCAGGAACCTGCTTGCCCTCTTCTCTTCGTCTGCCACCATATAAGGGGCAAAGCGACTCAGCCTGAGGAACTCTGCAGCATACTCATCTACGGATCCATCCCCCTGCTGCAGCCTGATGAACTGCTCCTCCATGTCCTTCTGAGCAGTGGCGGGGAAGAAACGACTGTAGAAGCTCTTGGAGAAAGTATCCCAGGAGATAGGCTTCTTCAGTCTGGCCTCCTCGGCCAACCACCAAGTCCGGGCGATGTCTTTCAGCTGGATCTTAGCTACCTCCACTTGGCTCTCCTTGGGCACCCGGGCGGCATTCAGCAAATCAGTGGTGTCCACCAACCACTGTTCAGCCTCCAGAGGTCTCTCGACTCCCGTGAATACGGCTGGTTGCAGCCGCCGGAAATCAGACACGTTCCCAGGCTTCTGCTCCTTCGGAGCTGCCAACTCCTGCCTGAGGAGCTCGGTCTGCTCACGCTGATTCTCCATCTGCTGCTGCTGGTTTCCCAGCATAGTCTGGATGATCCTAAGGACATCAGCACCCTCTCCTCCGACGGGTCCATTCGGGACTTGCCCGACATTGTTGCGACCCGAACGTCTCTCCATACCGAAGGGATAAGATCTGGGATTGGAAACAAAGGAAAGGAGTTTAGAATACGAAGGAATTGATCAAGGAGGGAATCAAGAAGGACTAGATAACTTTGTACATTGTAGTTGGCATTAGCAAATCACTGGAATTTGCCACTTGGTTGTACTTTTAGGTTTGAGAGCCTAGGCTCTGATACCAACCTGTAACGCCCCGATCCCAATGATACGGGGACGTCACTGCGACGCATATACGTAGGTCAGATGGGGCCCCCACGTATATACGCTAAGCATAAGTACAACAAGTATCAGAGTACATCACACAGCGTGGTATAATCATGTGCCAACATACAAGATATAAATACAAAGTTTTACAAGTTATGATAAACAAAATCACTTTACAAGCATTCTTTACCACAACCCGAGTCCAAAAGAAAAGACATACAGCAAAACACACAAGTGCTCACGTAGGGATGGAGATCACGTGAACCAAAAGGGTAGTGTCGGGCAGGATAGGATCTAGAGCTGGTCAGCCTGCTCCCCTAGATAAGCCAAGTCCTCGGCGGAAGGCTCTACTTCGTTCCAGGCCTCGGAATCTGAATATGCAAATCCAAAAGGGTCAAGACATAATACAATAATAAAAGATAGCCAAGTGACAATGATCGTGAATAGGGAAAATGGAGCAATACTAAGTAACAATACATATCGAGGTGTGTAAGCTAAATAAGATAAAGACATATGCAACAAAGCTACAATGAATGACTTATTATTATTACTTGTCTTACTGTGATATCTAGCTATGTGTCCCAGCGTCCCAGGGCGCATAGATCCATATCCTAGTAAAGCAAGGATCGTTATTGGAAACAGCGGTTGTATCGACGAACTATGTTTACAGTGTGTCCCGTGCATGCCCGGGACCACGGCCCAGTATTGTTCCGTTGCTTGAAGACGGAACCTGCCGCTAGGCTAACAGGAAAGTCATGACAGTAAACAGGAAAGGGAGGAAGCACTCCCCTCGGTCCCCTGGAGTACCGCAGGTAAGACCGGAAAATATAGTGCACATCCTAATACCACTGTAAACACGAACACATATCGATATTCCGCATATTTCCCCCTGTCCCCATGTGTAAGTTGGTGCATTTTATGTAAAAATCAAATGTATCATGCTTTGTTTCAAGAGATGGCATGATAGGTGGTGATGTCGCTATTTAACATGTCACGGAACGAATATATGCAATAACAAGTCATGAGGGAAATAGGAGATACATCCATTCAATTATATGTCATGTAGTGCTGGTATTGAAGCATGAACAAGCAGGAAATAATATACATGTAACAAGTATAGGTACCAAATTTAGAACAGAATTTAACATTGACACACAGCCAGAATTAGTCGACTAGGGGTAAGGATTAGTCGACTAATAGGGGTCACTAGTCGACTAACAGATATTCCAGTCGACTAGGTCTTGATACAGAAAGTTGGGTTTTCTGGTCCAGGATAGATTAGTCGACTAGGTCAAGTGATTAGTCGACTAATAGAGGGATTAGTCGACTAGGTGGATTCAGGAGTCGACTAATGTGGGTTTCCAGAGAGTTTATTAGTCGACTGATATTTTGGGCCAGTCGACTAATGCTGTGTTTTCCGGAAAACTAGATTTCAGCTAAGTGTTCTAGTCGACTAGGTCTTAGGGTAAGTCGACTAATGCTGGGGAAAAACAGTGTACAGGACAGAAATTCTGAGATGTGTTTGATGGCTGAATTCATGGTTTTAGGTGACCTATGTGTACTAGAAGTGTAGATACCAGTGCTCTAAGGCTAACACAAGTCTAGGTGAGTGAATTACTAACTTGGAATGGTTGGGTTTGAGCTTAGATGACCTAAAAATAGGATTTTTAGTGTGCAAGTGTACAAAGACCTCTACTATAAGTAAGTGATGTGTTAACTAGGTCTTGGTGAGTAAGAACTCACCTAGATGGACTTGATGGAAGCTTGAGGGGGATCCCAAGTTGGAGATGGTGGCTTCACTCCAAAATTGCTACTTGGGATGGGGGAATGAGCTCCTAGAGTTGCCTTGAGCTTGGAGGTTGAAGATGAGTTCCTTGATGAAACCCTAGTTGAATCCTTGAAGGTCTTGAGGTGGAGATGAAGGATTTTGGGTGCTTCTTGGAGCTAGGGTTAGGGTTTAAGGAAGAGGGAAATTTGGAGAACTTCTCTTTTGTAGAAATGGGGAAGAAAAAGATCAAATTGCAAAGGGAATACTTTATATAGGTTTTGTGATTTTGAAAAGGGGTTGGAATTAAATGGGAAGTGAGGGGTTTCTTTGCAAAAATGTGGGGGTGAGGTGTCCCTAGGATGGCCACTTGGCCGGCTAAGGGAAGGGAGAGAGAATGAGTGGGGGTTAGGTGAGTGTGAGTGGAAAGATGAGGTGGCATTTGAGGTGGAAAAGGATTTTGCAATTTTTGGAAAAAAGCCCAAAATTCAAGTATTTTGAAATGGTCTGAAAATTTTACCAAAAATCAAGAAAAATATTTGAAGACCAATGGTGAAATTCGTTTGAAGAAATACGGTATAGATTTTTAATTAAAAATCCCGGAATCAGAAATTTACCGACTCCGAAAGAATTTTCATAAATTTATAAAAATCTCAGAAAAAGAGTGTAAGTAAGAAATATGATTCTAAGCAATAAAGTCTAAAGGACTTTCTAGAAATTCCTAATAGTTTGGAAGATAAAATTCGGAAATCGGTCAGCGATACTGGCCGACACCGGTTTTGAAGAAATTCATTTTAATTCCAGAAAATTTCAGAAAATCACATAAAATCTAAAATATTAGGAAATGAAGTTTGAAATTAAAATCGGTCAAATACGGAAGAGAAATCGGAAGATACGGCCGAAAGACTGAATACGTAACTAAGCACGTATTCCGGGAAAGGGGTATTACATCAATCACACATATCTATACAAATATATCAATAGAAAAACTTGTAATTATTTTACCAATTTCAGTTACCTTCTAGTTGAGTTACCCTGATTTATCTGATATTTTACTTACTCTCCAGTCTCAGTGTCCCATACCACTGGAGATCCACACAATAGGCCCGCACCTCTCGTAGGATCCGTTCAAATTAGAGTTTACGGGTACCCGAATTGGAACGTAGGAGAACAGGCAAATATCATATATTTCAGGGAACCCACACACTTAAACTTCATAGTCTAATATTAACCTCCCTAGTTTTCCCCACCACACATGTAAAGTGTGCATACAACCCTACAATTTGTCTATCCTTAGACTAAAATCCTTGCTCTGATACCAACTGTAACGGTCCCAGTAATTTCTTATAATAGAGAACTAATCCAATAATATTTCTTTGAAATTTCGGCAGCACCTCCCCTAAAATATAGACCATGCCAATATACACCACAACATATAAGGTCCACAATGGACACAACACCTCCAATAAAACATTTCGGCAAAATTTGCCTACTTATCAACATGATAAAAATAAAATCTCCTTACAAAATCTTACATTCACCCATCAAACACCAAAGAAATTACAACTTCCTTTCCCACAATACATTGTACTTACCATAACATTGTCCAAGTCTTTCCATACATGAAATCAAGGTTACTTGCCAAGTTTATACTCAACTAGCCACACACAGAGTTATACTTACATTCCCACACCCAAAATTTCTTTTCATGCATCAGGTTCCCACATATACATATAATCAGCAGTTACAAAAGTAAACAAAACATGAAGTAGATTTTAAATCACAAGTTCTACATGAAAGGGGTCGATCACTCCATATCCAAAGGATTTTAGAACTTACATTGGCTTCTTACCCTTGTCCAAACCTGAAATTTACAACATGAATAAATACATGAGCTTGAAAGCTCCGTGAGTAAACCATCTAAAATCTACTAATCTCATTCCATATGCCAATTGGATTTAATTTGATACAGAAGTTTACTAAGTTGGTTTCCACTGTGCTATTACATATCCCCATTTTAAGTTAGATGTCTCAACTACCATGAAAAGTTTAATAAAGCTTATTATTATTACACTTTAGCACATAATAGAAATGAATATAGCAACCGTCTTCCCCCTCCTGCCGGTTCTCGCTCGGCCCCTTCCTCCAAGTAATATATATATATATATATATATATATATATATATATATATATATATATATATATATATATATATATATATATATATATATATATATATATATATATATTCATACACATAATATGATTTTCACCGTCTTCCCCCTCCTACCGGTTCGCGCTCGGCCCCTTCCTCCAAATAACATATAAATATACACAAATACAAAAATAAAGTTATCGCCGTCTTCCCCCACCTACCGGTTCTCGCTCGGCCCCTTCCTCCAATAATATATACATATATTACATAAAACAAATTTTCACCGTCTTCCCCCTCCTGCCGGTTCTCACACGGCCCCTTCCTCCACATAATAACAATATATAATACATTCAATTTAGCATACAATTTCACATACATTCTTCATATACTACGAAACGTAGGCAAGCCATCCACTTGTAGGAGTTAACATTAATGTAGATATATAACCTCCTAATATATATTCAACTTATTCTTTTATAAAGAACGTATCACAACACTCAAAAATTTACATGTCGGGTACATACATATTATCAACATATTTCCCTTTACGATTCCATGCTACAATGCCTAGTCCGAAATTGTATACCAATAGTTTCTAACTAAAATAACGGTATAAACATATACATAACACCTAAGGCTTCATGCCGTTCCATAACATATGCAATCTAAACTTTTCCCCGTGTTACCTTAACTTACTTCGTCAATATGAAAGTTTCCTAGTTATTCATTATGCAAATAAAACATTAATTTAGGGAACACATATTATGAGGGAATAACTCCTAAACTACACATACTATGATTTTCCTCTCCTTTCCGAAATTCCACAACATAGAGTTTCTTGCTATTCTCATTATGTACATAACAACATATCTACAAGTATTTTCAATGGTGATTTACCCAACATTGATTCATTCAAGATTATAATTTCCAAACTTTAGTCTAATTAAAAATTTAGTTTACTCACTTTGTTTGATGAAAACCCACGCGAAGAACACCGCCTCTTTCACCCACCGAATCAAGCCCTAATTCAATAAATTCCCAAGTTAAACAATGATAAAAATATAAATTTATTTAAGAAATTTTTTAGGGTTTTTACCTTCAAAAATCTTCTATTTTTTCCCCAAATTCTTTGCTCGAAGAAATCCTGAATCCGATCCAATTCGCGGATTCCCTGGAACCCAACTCGAAAACCCCCTTTTTCCTCCTCCCCGGCGCCGCCCGCACGCTCCCTGCGCCGCCCGCGCGCCTGAGGCTCCTCCGCCGCGGCTCCCTGCCGCTGGCCGCGCGCGCGCCGCCCGTCAGCGAGGCCGCCCTGGCCGCCGCCCCCTTGCTGGCGTGGCTGGGGTGGAGTCGAAGGGTGAGAGAGAGAGAGAGAGAGAGAGAGAGAGAGAGAGAGTGAGTGAGAGAGAGAGTGTGTGGATCAAAGAGGAGAAGAAATTTTTTTTTTTTTTTTTTTTTTGGGTGGGTTTGCTTCTCAGCCAACGAAAGAAGAAGAAGAAGAAGTGGGTTTTGGGAATAGTTAAGTTAATTTTGGGAAAAAGATTATTTTCCTCATTTTATTATATTCCCTAATTTGTTAAAACTTGCCACCTCTCTTTGCAATTTCCAAGACATCTCAATTAAAGCCCACCTCACCTCTCATTTGCACACAAATTTGCCAACACACCTCTAATTTACATATTTTTGGAAAAAGTTATTTTAGGTATTTATATTATGATTAGGTATTAGTATTTACAAATATTATACCTTTAATAAATATGTATCAAATACATATTATTAAAATGTACCAAGGAGAATACTAATGCATATATATATATATATACATCTATATTTACTTCTAGTATTTTTTTTTCTAAAAATTTAGGATTAAGTTTAAACCTGATTGATACACCGGTTAAATGAAAATTATTTAGACTATAATCCGAATTTATTTAAGTCGGGTGTTACAGTATGTCTCTGAGTTGGGATCGCTTGAAAGCGAAGAACCCCTCCTCGTTGGAGGAGAAGTCTGCTTATACTCAGTTGTCAGCATGGAGGCGGACGGGGTGCTGATCAGATCTTCGTAACTGCACAATCTGCACATGTTGTATTTTGTAACAGACGTGATTAATGGCGCTGAATTGTGAAAATTGCATGCAGAAAATCTCATCACTGTCCATAACTACCCACGCTGGAGAGTGTTACACATTATGAACGTGGGGGAGAAAGGAGAGGCGTAACTGCATGCAAAAACTTTGGAGTGAAATCAGGAGTCTTGGACTGTAGATGGCTCCGGAGGGATAAAATCTTCAGAGCTGGCGGTTACTCTGAGATGACTTGAGACGACAGACTATCACGCCCGCTTCCCAAATACGTGAAAACGGAGTCATGACGATAGTCGGCGACATATATATGTGGAGAAAAATACCCCACGCATACATGCTAAATCTAAAGTAACCTGAACAAGTTATAAAAAATCTGCTATAATAAATCAATATCACTGCAACACTACATATGGATGTCCACACATGATATCATATGAATACAGGAAAGGAATAACAATGAGTCTGGAGTGTGGGTGTGTGTGTGTCTATATATGGAATCATAGAGACTATAAAGACATGAATAAAAAGGAAGACAATAATACCAGAATTAAATAGGGAGAAACTCTAGCTCCTCGCGAAACGTACAAGCTTAAGGACCACCTGAACAATATAATAAAGCGTCCAATATCTGGACATGCAAATCCAGGGTTGTCAGGAAACAACCTAATGAGTGCATAAGAAAAAGAGAAATGCTCGTACATATAAACAATGTGTATAAAAATAACAATAAGTCTAGAACTAGAAATAAAGATTGTTGAATAATAATAACATGAATAAGTATGCAAATAAAAGGCAACTAATACAACTGTAAACAAACAACTGATGTCAAGATGTGTAACCTAGCATATATCGCTAGTCTGGTGTACAATCCGGTCATGTGTGCAATCATATGTCTATTATGACTTATATGAGCTCAGTCAGGTGAGTATATACAATTATGGTACATAATAATAGTTTATCAATATTAATTATGTCAGCGAACACCAGTTGCCACTTGTAATAGACTCATCCCATACTACACCTACACACGTGTCAATCAGGGTCCTAAATTATTGAAACTGATTGGTTAAGACATTGTCCATGGTTTAGGTGGGTCCCGTACATACCCATGACCACGACCCAGATGCCTGGCACTGAGCCATGCCCTACCGCCAGGTAATCAGTAATAGTAACAGTACTCACAGTATCACTGTGGAACAATACTCACAGTAACACTGTGAAGCAATAAACAGATGGGATGTCAGTCATCCCCCGAAACCCTGCAGTGGAATCTTAAGTCGGCTGAGCAACTTGTATCCTAGGTCCACCCAAAATACAGACACTGTCTCTTCCATCAATTTTCCTAATCTCAATGTAAGTTGTCCATTTACATTATTATTAATTCAGTTAAACAATCAATGCCCATGTTATCTAGTATATTGGGACAATACAGTGACATTAACAGTATAGTATAACAGTCAACAGTAATCGTATACACGGTGAACGATAACAATAGCAGATGAACAGTAACAATAATTGTGTATACGATGAACAATAGGACTGTACAAGATGTTACGGTCAGCTAATACTTTTCAGTAACGTTCTGTAACATGAAATAATACAATAACGAATTTGGACACCGCTCAATAGACAGTCTTATTTAAAACTGATCAACATCTCATCAATCGGTACTAAGATACAATAGTAAGTGATCCATCAACCAATAGTCCCAATACAATCATCATGAACATCAAGTATCAATTCGTGTCAAAGTAGCTGATATGGTAAATTATCACCTCAATAAATCAATAACCAGCTATCTCATTCCTGTCAGTTTACTCTAATCCTTTATATTATCAATATATCCATCTTCTAGTCATCAGTATATCAGAGTCTCGCATAAACAGTCAGCTATATCTAGTCATATCCTCACCATCGAATTACAGTATGATCATCGATCATGATCATCACACGTTCTCACCTCTATTCAAGGTCAATTACAATATCTAACATAAAGAATATACATCTCAGGTCAACTCTAAGTCTAATTAAGTCCATAAATAGTTCCAAGCATCAAGGTAGATACAGTCTTCTAGTAAAATAACATCATATTCTATCAGTGCTCAATATTTAAAAAGATTCATATCTAAATAATCACCAAACAATTGCCTCATAATAATACTTTACATGAAATGTACCACTCATCCACAAATATGAATTAGGCTAATCACTAGGTCCAGTCAAGTCACAGTCAAAAATATACCTCAAATAATCCTGAATCTGAAATTATAAATAATCTATAATGAAATGATAGAAAAAGAATATCTCAGTAACAGGTTATTGAATCCACTATATATTCATGTGCTCTATTAATTCATATTAATTCAATCTACACTCCTTAACTCTAAGTCAACCTCCACTCCTATAAGAGTCAAATAATAAATTCAAGCATCAACAAATCCAATAAATCAAATAATATTATCCATCGATAAAGTGAGTCAGCATATCTCAGTGCTAAGATACTAACTCTGCTTATATATATACATCAACAATATAGCAATTTCATTCTCCATCACCGGATCCAGTCTCACCCTAATATAGTCCACTGATCCAATCTATCAGTGAAGAAATTTCATTAATTATTTCTCAACTTTAAATTAAATTCTCATTTGGTTATTATTAATAAGGAGGATCAAGACAAATACTCATCTACCTAGAATAATGGAATGAATCGATAATACTGTTGTTAACAGAGTAACGATATATCAATAAAATAATATCAGAGTATTACGATGTAACAGTAGTAATCGGCATGAACAGAATAATATTGAATAATATATACATGCGCATGAAACATTAAGATAAAATGCTAAATTGAAATAGACCAATAAACACTCACATGGAATAACGCGATTTTGGAACCGAATCACCGTCTGGTCTTCACAGCACGAATCGGTACTGATATATGGGATCATCTCATGAATTAGTCTTCGAATTGCCATCGTATCGGGTCCATAGCGAACACGAATCCGGATCGAATCTGGGTCTTCTGTTACCGGTTCGAATCTCACCAAACGGGTCCGAACGCTGTAACATGCAACCTGACCCATGAACTCACACAAACATACACCCGTATACACACACATGTACACCCATAGACATAATATACACAAACATACATATTACATACACATACCTAAACACACATTTAGAGGACACACATACACTCACGCACGCACACAATAGCACACTCAATAACCCATGCACACACCAAAACATACATAATCACACAAATAATTAAACACATGCACATATATTAATACACACACTACTTTATACACCATGCATTAATTTACACTTAGGAATATAAAAAGAAGAGAAAAAGAGAGTTATGAAGGGGAGGAACTCACGACCGGCCATGAAAAGTTTGACGGCGGAGGAGGCGAAGGCCGCGAAGGATGTCAGGGTGTCGCGAGCTGCCGTCGGGGTCTCGCTGGAGAAGAAAGAGGAGGTCGCATGGTTAGTTGGGGTTGCCAGCAAAGGAAGGAGGAGGAAATTAGGTTAGAGTTTTAGTTTAGGATTAGATGTTTATATAGGAGATATTAATTAGTTATGATTATATAGTTAAGATTAGGATAATTTAAGATTCGATGGTTAGGATTAGGAGATAATGAGAGACTAGGTTAGCTAGAATTTTTATTTAATTAAGATAACTATGAGATTTAGTAGTTAGGATTACGAGGATTGGGTTGGTTAAGATTTGTATTTGATGGATAGGATTTGATAGAATTAAATATAGGGAGAGAGATATAGGGTTAGTGATTAGGTAGTTAAGATATAGAATTACATAGTTAGTATTTAAGATTTAGTTGATAGGATAAGGATTAAAATAGATTTAAGATTAGTTAAGATTTTATATTGAAATAGAATTAGTTGAGATTATGATTTTGAAAATAGGATTTGAATTTGGGGTAAGTTAAGATTAGATATGATTTTTGTTAGGATTTGAATTTGAGGTAAGATTAAAATTAGATATTGCGTAATATGTTTTGGTTTGATTTTAGCTTAAATGAAAGAAAATAGAAGGAATGAAAATGGGCTCATGGCTTGGGTCAAGAAAAAAAAAAAAAGAAAGTTATAAAACAGATATGAGCTAATGGTAAAATGTAAAGCATATGAAATGGGTATTTGAGTTTAAATTGAGCTTAGGATAAAGAATAAGAAAATGAAAGAAAAAGAAAGAGAAAAATAGGGGGCAAGAAGCGAGCTTGTCTAAGAATAATACACAAAATAAATATTAATAATATTAACAATAACAATAATACACAAAGATATTTAACAATAACAATAATAATAATTGCTAATAGTAATAAGCATAATAATAATACTTAACACAATAATAATTAACACAAAATACATGCAATAAAAAAATAGTATTATTTATTAAATCTTATATTTCAAAAATAGAGGTATTACACAGAGCTTCTAAGGCGGAAGAGTCTTCGGTATGAAAGTTGACTCTTGTGTGGTCTGGAGTGATTTTGGGAGGATGTGGAGTGAAGGAGGTCTCGAAACAGACTGAGAGCTGTGGATGTCTCTGAGGGAGGCTTTCTATTGCATGGACACGTGTCATCATCTTGACAGGGTTCAGTTTTTGACTACTAAAGTGCCCCCTTATAACACCCTGATTTTTTTTAAAGATCTTGATTTAATACTTTAATCCCCAATTAAATTTAATACTTTAATCCCCAATCAAAGAGATTCTACAAAATTATTGGAGGTCATGATTGAATTTATTATCTTGTAGAATAAATTTTTAGAGATTTGTAGAATGAAAATTGATAAATATAAATATAGTGTATATACAAGTGTATGGGTAATGAGATGTGTATGTACATAAGTACTATAGATTAACTACATGTATGTTACAAGAAAATAGTAAGATTTATTTAGTCTCGTTTTCTTAATTGAGATTGATTAATTAAGTAAAGAGTTAGTGGAGAGTAGGGTCATGATGAGATGAATGGCTTAGATTAGGTTGAGTTTAGTGATGGGAAGTTGGATGGCTAAGATGAACTTGATTCTAGTAATGAGGAGGTGACAATAGAAGGAGGGGATTGGGACTTGTGTGAGGGCAAGTGGCAAGAAGAAAGGGGGAAAAACTATTTCTTTTCCTCATTCCCTCGTCTCTCCCTCAATCAGGGATCTCTCTCAAACTCTCCCTCTCATCTCTCTCATCTCTCTCATCCCTCAAGAATCCCTGTAATTTCTTTATCAATTTTTCCTATCACACTCTCTTTTTTCCCCAAAGACCTATTTCTCCCCCTATGGTAAGGGGGTTACGACAACAACATCTGTCGCAGCAGCTACCGACACCGGCAGCAGCAGCTAGCCTGGCACAATAGGCTGCTGGCCGGCACGATAGTCCTAGTCAGCACGAGTGGTGTGTAGCGACGGATTGGACGGCAGCGCGGCAACGGACAGAGAACAAGTGAGGGATTTGTCCAAATTTTCAGATTTAGATTTCCCTAATCTGAGTTACATCACATATAAATCTTAATTGAGTTGATGGTAATGATTTTTTACTGGGGCTGTTTGGTTGCAAGGAAGTGGACGGAAGTAAGGAAATAGGGAAGTATAATTGCTCAGTTCCCTATCTATCCAAACACCGGAAAAGTAAAATAAGAAAACTCATTTTCCTTTTCTCTTTTACACAATCATTTCCTCACTTTCAGAGTGCTACAGTTAATTTTGTGGTCATGTAAATCTCATTTGTGATAAGTTGTAGCACAAAACAGTTAATTTTTTGATCATGTAAATCTCACTTACATTCTAATTACGGTCCATTTTTTATTTTTCTTAATTATTTTTTATTTTAGTATTATATTATGATCAACTTTGTAGTCAACTTTTTCACTTCTACTTTCACATTACCATCCAAATACTGGAAAAGACAAAATATTTTTCAAACCACACTTCCCAACAATATCCAAACACCGGAAAACTTACTAACCAATTCTCAAGCTCCAAAGGGAATTATTATCACTTCCTCAATTCCTCACTTCCTCACTTCCACCCTTAACAAAACAGGCCCAAAGGTGAATAGGGATCTTTCCCTTTAGTTTAATTTTGTGAATCATTGGCAAGAATCTCGGTGGATCCTTAGAACTTAAAAATTAGGGTGTAGGTTACATGTTTGTTTAAATTGTGTGATTTGTGTAATGGTAGAGATGATGACTTGATTAATTAGTGTAAAGTGGTATTATCATACCTTGTACTTGATTAGATGATGAAATTTTTTTCTTGATTGCCTAAGTGGGATTAATATTGTGTAGGGACAAGTAGACTATCTTTGAATTGTCCAATTTTACTACCAAAGATTCTTAGCCTTTTGTATGCATTCTATTTATTATCAAAACAGTTAGAAATTTAATTATTTAATCATAGGTAAGTGAGACACTTTTGAGCGTGTAAAATTATCGTTCGAACTATAGTTTCACATTGAAGAACTCTTAATGAGATATAGGGAGAATGATTGAATAATGAATTAAGATTTTTAAAAAAAATGGACGCTCGTTTACAAGTACGCTGTATGACGTGATAATGGTATATTATCGTATATACTATTTATGAGAATTATTATAATTATATTTGATCTAACTTCAATTTATGTCAAAATTAAACTCTGTAGTTTCATTTACTTAAAGCAAATACGAAAGGATGTAAAATAGAGTTAAATCATGATATACACCGAAGTTTTACAAGCAATAGATAGCGGGAGAATTTGACCCCTAGCATAAACACCTTATTTGTTAACTGTTGTTCTAGTATTTTATTGATTGTACTTCCCCTTTAGATTCTGGTTATTTCATAAGAAATTCAACTCTCTCGTGTCGTTTGGGTACCCTAAGAAAAACCTGGTGAACATATAACTTTTTATGCGTAGATAGCTTGGGTGTGAGCTTCAAAATTTATCCATAGAATTAATTGCATAGTGTTCTCAGCAATCGCGTGACGTAATCCAAAACTTAAATTCTTTTCTTTGTTATTTCAAATTCGTACCACTCGATGATTTCTTAATAAGTGTGCCTTCTCTCACTTATTGTCCGTGCGAGAGATAATAGTGGCCAAAATAAGTATACTTGTACGTCCTTCTAGACTGTAAGTGAGTCTTGATGAGTGGACAGTCTCTCTTAACGAATCCTATTTGAAGCAACCGATGCACTCTCTCTTGACTAGTCATATTTAATGCGGTCGATGTACTATTTAACCTTGTTCCTCCCTATTCCCTGATCATCATTTTGAAAAAAAAGTTCAAATTTAGAATCTATCCTAAGATCTAGAATTGAAACTTGTTTTTGTCATGCTCTTATTCCCTCATATTCGGAAACTCGTTACAGTCGTAGGAAGACAATCAAATTCTAGGATCATTCTTTCTCTATACCTTTGTCTCCATTGCATATAGACCTTATCGAATCTTTAACAAGTTAATGTACTCTTGACTCTTCTTTAGTTAATATCATGAATTTCTGAGGAGATTATTTAAAAATTGTTCGTTGTAAAATTATGAAATTTTTGTGACGTTAAGAAACTTCTTACTCGTTCATTACTAGAGTTCTTTTCTTTCTTCTTTTGGTTCTAACTCATATGTGCGTCGTGCTATGTTTAATACAGGTATAATCCTTTCATATTTAGGGAGTTTTATCGTGTCTAATTTGTATGGACTATCGTGTCCCATTTACCATCAGAGTTATTACCTAAGATGGATACATTAGGACGTGAACCCTAAATTTTTTTTAAGTCCTTAGCTAGGTAATTGAAGTATCATTTAGCCATGGTACAGATATGGCCATAGTAGAATTCTTATCTTCCTTAATAAATGAACGTAAAACCTGACTGGTGCACTTGTAATTTTTATGGTTATGATTTATCATTGATTTGACTTAAAGAATACTCATTCCACTCCAAGGGATCCTTTGTTAAACCAAAACTTCATCTCATTTTCGGACACTTCGTGATTTGTAAAATAATTCGTTTGAATAATAGACACTCCACCAGCATATCACTGTGTGAAATTGTGATGAAATGAAAAATTGGTAATTAATATTAACAATTAGCTAATGTAAGGATTAATCTTGAAACTGATAATTTTGAAAATTGGAGATTTAGCTGGAAATGAACTAAACATCCTAAGCAAATATCATATGTTGTTGTAAGTTCATAAATCAAGGAATTGGAAGTCCCCAACTGGTCTTACAGGCCGTATCTTCACTTGATATGGATATCAATTGAGAAATTTATCTTCAATATGAAGCCGAATTGAAGTGAGATAACGATAACAATTACATCTCACAGCCTAAACAAACAGAACTTACCCAATGATCACGAATGAGTATTTAATCATAATGTCTAAGATAATGACGACTAATATCAGTATGTGATATTGGTCAAATAATAATATGAATATAAATTTCAGTGTACCATATATGATCCAGACCTTGACTAAGTGTAAGGATTTATTAGAATGTGACATAGACTTGATCTCAATTAGTGAATCCTTAATAATTACTACATATGAAAATTGTGTATGTACCAGTGGATGGTTAAATTTAGGGTGGACTAGTATAATCATTGAACATGCTAAGATTTTCGATCAGGGGTGGTAGTACAGTCAATTTCATTATTCAAATATCGAATGTCTGCAATAAGAACCATAACTAGTTATAAGACTTAATTATACAATCAAAGAATGAGTGTTAAGAATGTTAATAATTGTTTAACGTATTGTTGAATGATTGATATACATATGATGACATGTGTGTTTGTAAATGTGTATGCGCCTGGGAATTGTATAACCGTGTCTTCGTATTGGAGATATGTACAGTAGATATATATATATATATATATATATATATATATATATATATATATATATATATATATATATATATATATATATATATATATATATATATATATATATATATATATATATATATATATGCAAGTAACATGATCTAGAAAACTGAATACGGATAATGTGAATGAGAACTCAGTCCATATAAAGGAGGTGAATAGATCACTACAGTGTTAACTTGTAACTATATATGCATACATATATATAGTCAATTACAAGCAGTTCTGCTGATCTAGAAATTAGCTGAAAATCAAAATATAATAATTGGTTGTAATTTTGTTTGATGATGAATTAATTGTTGTCTGTGTGTATGCATATAATATGTATATATATGCTGGTTGCATTTACATACAACGGAGGAAGGGGCCGTGCGGGAGCAGGAAGAAGGGGGAAGACGGTGTGATTGTTACATTATATATATACACAACGGAGGGAGGGGTTGGGCAGGAGCCGGTAGGAGGGAGAAGACGGTGTGATTGTTACATTATATATATATATACACAACGGAGGAAGGGTCGGGGGGGAGCCGGTAGGAGGGGGAAGACAGTGTTATTTTTATACTTATACATATATAACAAAGGAAGGGGTCAGGCGGGAGCCAGTAAGAGGGGGAGACAGTGAATCTATCATTTCATTATGATTTGTATATGCAAATTTATAATATGTGATGGGTATCTCATCAAGCGTGATATGTGAATTTTATGAGGGTGATATAGTTATGTGATATACAAGTATGTTGTGATATATCTATTATTTGGACGCATAAACTATTTTTATGATTTAGTTATGGTGAATGATGTACCACCATGTGTGGTATATGAGTAATGTATGTGATATGTGCAGGGTGTATGGAAGAAAATAAACTATATGTAAGTGAAAGCATTTTATTTAACTCATAAACTTGCACTATGCAAGAATAGAAATTTAAGAATACTAAGAGTATCAATAGCCAGAGTCAATCATCCCTATAGATGAATGAGAACCTTAGAAACCTGTTTGATCTCCAAGACTGTATATCTTTATTGATTCCAAGTTATCTTGTCTCGTTTAGATATTCTTCTTTACTATTTGGTGTAATCATGATCATATTATTATTTCGTATGTGATTATTTGATTTTCTCATAGGACTCTACTCACTAAGGCGTTGAGCTCATTCCCCCACAGCTTGTATATTTGCAGATTGCGTTGAGGCAGAGGCCCAGTTTTAGCTGCGTGGAATTCATTTGGATAAATCTATTTTCTCATATGTGTAATTTAAACATGTGTTTCTTGAGTATTGTGCCTATAGATAGTGTGCATTTAAATGTGGGATAGATAGTTGATCTTATATAAATATGTTCAGAGATTCGTTGTGAACAGTTTCATTTCGAGTTGACATCGGAGATATTTTATTGATTAGCGATATCGAGATATGATTCTCAAAGATGTATTATTGAGTTTTTTTGTGATGATCATGATAAGTTGGATCTATGCCGAAACTGCATTATTCTGTAGACCCTTGAGAAGGCTACTTTCGAACTTATATTATTGTGTTTTCATAAGCAGGCGAAGTCAAGCCGAAATTGTTACTGGAGAATAAGTAGGACATTATGAGCCGAAATATTATTATGATTGCATGGATGGTTGTCGAATATTAGTTTATGCATCTGGTTTGAGAATAAATAGGCTAATGTTAGCTGAAATTGTTTGTGATTGGTATTCTATATCAGGTCAGATCAGTATTTACAAAGGAGGTGCTGCCGAAATCTTCAAGGATTTGAAGATGATTATGACAATTTGTCAGTTTAAAAGGATATTTATGTTCATTGAGAAAATAAGAAATCTGGGACCGTTACACCCCCGTTCTTTTGCTTGCAAGAGCTTGCATGAGGGAAGTTGGAAGAGCGAGTTGGTAAAGATCCTTAAATGTCTTGACTTTTTCTTGATGTCTATGAGCAGAGGAGGATTTGGATTATAAATATGAATCTTTGGACTGACTTGGAGATCACGTGGCTGGCCAGCAGCTGGCACGTCAATCGATTAGAATGCTTGAGAATTGTGACTGGTGTCCCTTCGAATTCTGGCACCATAATGACTGGGGATATGGTTCCATGCTTAGATGGTGGTTGATCTGTTGCTGATTTGGTTGAGGGAGGAGGGATCGCGCCCCCGACTGGCGCTTTTGGACATGGCGCCATTAAGGTTGGCGACCTGCTTTTTGGGGGCCATCGATCATTGGAGAGGCTTTTTGAGGAAGGTCTTGGGTATTTTAGGGGAGAGATCCTGAGTGTAGGGATTCGTATCTTAATGAAAGTACCAGTTTGTGATGAAGATTTTGAACGATCGGGCAGTCGATCCACACCACAAACGAGAGTAGAGAAGTAAGGAGTGTGTAAATAAAAGTGATGCACAACACATAAAAGGATATATATACAAGATTTTTTACATAAAAACTCAAATCGAAAAAAATCACAATAAGGAGGAGAAGATTCTACTATAATTCTCAAGTTATAGGAATTACAGAAAATTTGTTGGTATGTCTCTGTGTTGGGATCAATTGGAAGGGAAGAACCCCCTCCTCGTTGGAGGAGGTCAACTTATACTCAGTTGTCGGCATGGCGATGATTGGGTGTTGGCCTGATCTTTGTTACTGCATGATTTGTACATGTTAATTTGTTGTAATGGCTGTGATTATTGGCACTGAACTGTGGGTATTGCATGCAGGAGATCTCACCATTGTCTATAACTGCCCGCTCAGGGAAGCATTACACATTATGAACATGGGAGACAAAAGAGAGGCGTAATTGCAGGTGAACATCTCGGTGGCCGTTGATGAAAACTTCTGGAGTGAAATATGAAAACTTCTGGAGTGAAATCGGGAGTCTTGAGCTGCATATGGCTCTGGGTGGGATAAAGTCTTCGAGCTAGAGGTTACTCTTGGATGACTTGAGACGATAAAGCTTTCTAGATGGAAGAGTCTTCGATATGAAAGTTGATTTTGATATAGCCTAGAGTGATTCTGGGAGGATGTGGAGTGGCAGAGGTCTCGAGACAGATCGAGCTGTGGATGCCTCCAGAGGAGGCTTTCAATTGCATGGACACGTGTCATCATCCTGACAGGGGTCAGTTTTTGACCACTATACCACCCTGATTATTCTGAAGAGACTTACTGTAACACCCAAATTATTTAACACTAAACTAAAATTTTAACATTTGATTATGTGAATATAAAGAATGATCAGCTCGACTCGAGGCGAATTTCAGCTTGACCTGAGGCGGACTCAAGGTAGATTCGATCTCGACCCAAGCTCGACCAAATTTGGACCCGTGATCAGGGTCAGTGGATGAGCAAGAAGAAGAGGAAGAAATTAAGGTGGGTGTATGGTGGTTGATTAATTAAAAAATGAATCACCTGTAAAGGTAAGTTGCTAAGTTCGGACCTGTGATCGGAGGTGGGTATGTGAGGAAGAAGAAGAGGAGGAGGTGAGGGTGAGTGTATGGTGATTGATTAATTATAAAATTAATCACTTATAGAGGTAAGCTAACACCTCTGGCCTTTAATAATTAATATATTCTTATATATATACTTGAGTCATTCCAGAAGGATTCGAGGCCAAATCCTTCCCACTCAAATATAACCCTACGACATCTGAATGCAAGATTCACTCTGTTGAAGTTGATCTACATTATTTCAAGTAAGTAGAAACCTAAAATCATATATTTTGAATGCTTTTTGCCCCTCCATCAAGTAGGCGCAAAATGGATGACCGAAATAAAGAGTTGATTAGTTTAACAGTGTAGAATATTTGAAATCTAAAAAAAATTGGTATATGAGAGTTTTTAAGTGCTTAGATCATGCTGAAATGGTTGAATAGAGAATTTGCATGTCTAGGACATAGATCTAAGCAAAATGCTATTTTTGACCGTTCACTTTGTGTCTACTTAATGGATGGGCACAAAGTATAGAAAATACATGATTTTTAAATTTTAATTATTAGAAATAATGTAAATCAACTTCAACAGAATGAATCTTGCATTTGGACGTGTGTTTGATACATGAGAACTCATATAAGAATTTAGGTTTCTAAGAACTCACCTAAGAATTTAAGAATCCTAAGCGAAATCTCATATTTGGTACACGTGGACATCAAATTTCTTTATTTCATTACGTGCAGGGTACTGGGTAGAGATGGGCCCTTTCTCTTTACTTTATAACCCACGAAAAGCAACCAGTTTCCAAGGCAACTCTCAAGGGCCCAGAAGCTCTGTTCAGCCTCTTCAGCTGCTGTGTTCTCCTGTCTCTCTCTCTCTCAAGCAAACCATCGAACACTTGATGGGCTCTTCCGTTCTCTCCAACAAATTCGTCACTTGTGGTCCTTTTTCACATGTGCCACTGTGAGTATTCTTCCCGTGTCTTCATCACACATCACGAAATCTTGATGAATTTTCAGTTCTCTCTGAAAATTGTTGCAAATGAATAGTGCTTGCATGCCCTTCTCAAACCACCAAATCTTAGCAGCACTGACGCGGACATTTGGCGCTGACATTCACGACACGACACAGATAATGCTCGAAAAGTGCACACGAAACAAGAATGACATGCAGCACGAGGCCCACAACTTTACAATCGAACAAAACCTTTTGCACTAAATTTTTAGGGTTAGCTAGAGGAGGTACTTTCTTTTGTTCAACTATCTTGTTGAGGCCGTCTCTTTTGTTGCTTGTCAACCCAGTTCTTGTTGCTCTATGAACTATGATCCGACCATTCCTCTTAATTTGTGTGGTGGTAGGTCTTTATTGCTTGCCCAAATCATCTCAGTTGATTCTTGCTCATTATATCCTCGATCGGTTTGTTCTCATAGGTTACATAACTTGTTATGGAGGCACTCAGTCTCTTGTTATGTCTTTTAATTGTCACTCGTTAACCTTTTTATTTCACCTACTCTCATATTTGTGGTTATGTTTCTTATTTGTATATAGTTTTGGTTGTATAGCAGTTTAAAATCTAATGAACACTAATGCAATCAGAAGGAAGATCTTTAGATGACTTATGTTCTTACTTATTTCTGACCTTTGTCTAAATTATCCATTGTGCACATGCAAAATGAGAAAAAACACTTCCTCATAATACCATTTTTCACTTACTATTGGGGAGATGCTTTACCTATGTAATTTGTGTGTGTTCCCTGTGCACGCCCCTTCTACTCTACTATTTTGTTAAGTTATGAGTATGAAATGGGTAGATATGCTAGGCGATTAGGTCAAATACTACTACTTGAAAATTTTGAGGTTGATTTTTACAACAAACAACAACAACAACAACAATAATAACTATAAAGAGAAAAAATTAAAGATTGACCTTCGTTCTCCATCAGTGTACTATGTGTCCCTCGTCTAAATAATATAACCTAATTTTGATAAGAGTTCTCGGCCTGTTAATAGAGTTCTTTGTTGTGATTAGAAAGATAGCAAGCTCAATGTAGGCTATTGATATGCTTAACAAATATCCACATTATTCTTTTAATATATGACAATCGAGTTTTAGAATATACGGGTGACTCTATTTCTTTCAATTCGCTGATAGTGATAGACATGATAGATTCTAACATCCTCCATCAACATATGCATATTTTTGACAAAATTTGTCTCCTTCAATGAAACCTTAAATGAGTTGATGACCAGTGATTCCAATCAATGACTAGACTTGCTTTGTGCAATTCTTCAATAGAAGCTTGATAGTTTGTTATCATCTTGAACTGTCTATTCTATCAACAATATCAAATTCCTTATGCTGGACTCTACCTTGAACTTGTACTTTTTCATTCTTACTTAGCTAGTTTTCAAGGGGTGATGAGAGAAGATTTCTGCACATCCCCTCACGCACCTCTTTTTTTTTTTAGGGAGGTCCATTAGCTCTTCAAACTTTCTTAAGTCAACATGTTGACTAATCCATTTCCTCTCTAACCACCACCACCATCCCCACCCTTGTTGCATACAAAACCCAAACCAATTATTCCCTTAAGCCCACAATGTTTTAATTCTTATATTTATTTAAACCTATTTACCTCTAATGATTTATAACCTTAATTTAATTTGTGTAACGTGCCCAATTCTTCTTCCTTCTTGCTTCATTTTTATTCCCTCGGCATCTAGAAACCACCAAGAAAGGGGTTTGTAACCGCAAAAGATATTCAATTGGTTACCATCTCAAGTTAGATAGTTAAAGGAACATCTTTTGGTTTTGTAACTTTAGAATACAACACATTGTTGATACTCTGAAAAGACAAACTCCAAGGCAGCTCTGCAACCGGTCCGAACGATGTCAAACTTGTCGACACTTCTAAAAGACAAGTCACAAACAGGCTGAAAACCTGTTCATCCCTGAAGGACAAACCAGTGACTTGGACTCCACTGATTCAGTGTGGCAGACAGTGAACCAAGCATTTGCCTTCTCAAGAAACCCAAGATGTTAACATTTAGCTTCACTGCAAGCTCAACTTTAGCTTTGCAGTAAGTCAGTATCTCCGCTGTGAGCTCATTTCTTAGTTTCGCATGAAGCTTTTCATAACTCTGTTGAGAGCTCTCTTTTAAGCTTCGCTACAAAGCTCTGTAGTAGCTTCGCACAAGTTACCATTAGCTCCACTGTGAGCTTATCTTTTTAGCTTCTCATAAAGCTCTTTAAGCTCCGATGTGAGCTAGCTCTACTGCGAACTCATTTGATCATTTTTGATCGTTTAAATCTCAGCATGAGATTAATGTGATAAATATCACTTTGGGCAGTTAATTGTCATGATCCTTTTACTCCTTAATTGGTTGGAGAGGATCAAGAGAAATCCCTCAATCAGTTAGAGAGGATCAAGGGATTTTCCTCGATCAGTTGGAGAAAATCAAGAGATTGTTGTAACAACCCCAAGTCAGTTAGCTGATTAGCTTCGCACGCGGATTTCTAGCTTTAGATAGCTGCATTTAGCTTCGCAATGAAGATATTTTAGCTTTGCACCAGAGTTAAACTGTAAAAAACCAAGAGAACAGTTACACCCCATTAAGCTTATAAATAACCCATTGCTAGGCAGACTCAACGCTGAATTTTTGATTGTCCTTGGCTGAAAAATTTCTGAAGAAGGTTGATCTTCTTGGAGAGAGATTTCACAAGAGATCATTTTTTTAGCTTCCGGGCTTTCCTTTTCCTTAGAGAATCTTGCTTCTCTTTTAGGGTGCTAATACTCTTACGATCTTTCTTTCTTAAAGGATTTTCGGAACTAGATGAGAAGAAAATCCTTAAGCAGAAGCCTCGATTACTTGCATCGTCAACGAAACAAAGTGGTCACACGCCGACCAGACTTCCACTGACACACTTCCCCTAAAAACTCTTGAAGAGAGTTCTTATAATTTTTTTATTACTTTAAATCTCTTCAACTTTTTCTATAAAGTTTTCCCATCTCTGAATCCACGGAAAACACACATGCGATGCAACCTTGTCCCATCCACAAAAAGTTCAAATTTAAGACCTAAATGACACTGGAAAAGCAACAAACTCATAACTTATCTATTTAATTCAACTTAATATTACATTTTGATCGAAATTGTATTTTTTGTAGATTTCTTAACAAATATAACACATTTACTTAAACATATGTTTATAAGCTAACGAGAGATAGCTCAATCTTTTTTGTTCATACATTTTAAGTTCATGTGACAAAGGAGCAAGCCTTCCAATTTGTTTCCAACAAGAAAATAGTCTAGATGACATGGTAAGATGATATTGTTGTTTTTTAATTTTAAAAAAAATCATGTTATTGATATTATCTTCTATTGGAAACTGCATTAATCCCTGTAATATAAATAAGCCAAAAGAGTCACCTTCCCCCTAGAAAATCCTCATAGCATTGAAAAGTATAGATTTCATCTTCTTTGACTAGACCTGCGCACATGTCCGAGCATTAGTTGATCTCTTTCAACACATCAGAAGACGAGATCTAAGTAGAGATTGAGATGAAAAAATTGTATACAATTGAAGGTTATTTATTTATCTTTTGTTGGGTCAGTCTATTAGTTGATATTATGTTGCACAAGCAGAACAAGCTCACATGAACACGACACCACATAACACATTGACACATGACAAGTTCTAAAAAGCGTACACAAACAAACATGCCTTGTCTCATATATGTGTTTGACATGCATGTCAAACATGAGTCAAGCACAAATGGCTTCACTATAGAAGCGTCCATGTGTTATAGGAATCAAAATTAATAAGCATACTTACTAAACACTTAATTTTCTTCATATTATTCAAAACTCTTTCTGTTTCCATGGTATCGATCACTTGTTTCTAGTATATATTTGACACAATGAGAAACCCATATAAAGATAATGTTCTTATCATGGTTCTTAAAGGTACGAAGTTCATTTGAAGTTTTGGACCTTACCCTTGGGGTATCATTTGTTGGTGTGGTATATCCTCTTCAGAATTGTATTGTAGCTTTTGAGAGCTTTTGGTTGGAGCTAGATGAATATTGGCTTTTAGAGTGGTTTAAGTTATCAGCTTTGTTAGAGTAAAAGATAGGTTTTCACTATTTATACTTGTAATGGCTGAATGGAGAAATATATCTCTCAAAATCCACCACAACTTTGAAGTTTTGGTGTAGTGTCATGACTTTCAAATGGTACTAGACTCACCCAACACAAATCCATTCTTATGCACATTTAGAAAACTTATTAGAAGAAAATATCAGTGCACAAAAAACTAAGATTACATTTGACAATTAGAGTATAAGAGTAGGAGTTGAGAGTTTTTGGAGAAAGGGCTGGGAAGAATTATAGATTTGAGTTTGTTTAGTTGTTTGGAAATTGAAAAGTAAGAATTAAAAAAGTTCTCTCTACTATTAACATAAGAAGCCCCCATGGGCTTCTCTCTATGTCCGCTTGCTTTTTTTGCCTCTACTTCTTTTTATCTAGGGCGGTGAAGGAGACCTCATGGGAAACTAAACATCATTGTGCTTCTAGGCTAGAATTGGCAACTCTTCAAAACAGGGCTATTTTATAGCCCTGTTTCGCCCCTTTTTGAGGCAATACCTCATAGCTATAACTTTTACCAATTTTGTACTCATTTGGCAAGAGTTCACAAGAGTAAAGTAATAACTCCTGAAACATTGCTTAAGGTTTGAACCCAAAAAGAGTGATCAACTAGCAAGACAATGTCAAAATATAAAAATGTATACTCCTTAACTCATCTATATTCTCTCTAGTTAATCTAAACTTAGATATGCAAGGAAGGTGGGGCTGTCGGAGCATTTCCTTGCTCCGACCATGCTCTAGCCTTCTCCTCTCCTCCCCCCAACGTCTTCTCTCCCTTAACATCCAAAACCCCCAATATCCAAACATTTTCCAGCCATGGGTTGGTCGGACTTACATGCAAGGTGCAACTTTGGATCGGATCTGATCAGTTGGGGACAAATCTGGCCAAAGAGTGGTCTTCTCCGGCCAAGGAAGACCGGGTTTTGCAACGGATCTCACTTTTGTGTTGTTCCAAACTACCCTCGTCGCTAGTTTCATCTTTAAGCGCTTATCGCTTTCGTTTTGAATTAATCATTATCCAACCAACAAAGGTGTCGTGCCTTAATGTTTTAGATAGTTCTTCTTTTCCTCCTAGTTTCTTAGCATGGTGAAGCAGCTTAGCACGAACACGAGAAAGATGGAAGAATGAAGATATCAACATGGACTATGGCGTGCATTTCTATAGATATTGGTGTTACATTTGATGTCTTGATGCTTACCATATATGTTAGATTATAATTCTTTTTTGTTAAGAGGGGTCAAGCTATATGTGAGTTTTCACAAATGTTTGTATTCCTACCTTATGGAGAATGTTTCATTAAGTTCTTATTAATGGAACGCCCGGGTGCTTATGCCTCACAATTTATCTTCCTTAACTCCACTACAACTTTAGAGTGTTGGTGCTGCAAGTTCTCCAAATAAGTTATCAATTATTCTTTTTCGGACTTTTCTTCTTGCCTAAAAAATCATGCGCGAACTCTCTATTTGATTAATGTCCTTTTTTTTTTTCTTTCTACATATCCTCTTTGTTTTTCTCATGGACAATCACAAGAGAGATCTTGCATTTGTTCTGCCCAGAAAGCTCCAAAAATTCTTGCACGCGCTGATAAAATTATTTATTAGAATTGTGTGCATTACAAGGCTTGAAGCACAGACTCCTTACGAGCTTTTTTAGCTATGTGGAAGAGGTGAAAGTAACTGAACTCTCATCGAAAATTCTAAAGTACTTTGAGGGTTTTAAAGTAGATCCAAGAGTATTTATGGTGTTTGTTTTCACCAAAGTATTATAGAATCTTTCTAATACTTCTCAAGGCTTCTAATATTTGTGAGTATTTTGGAATCTTTCAAATACTTGTGAGACTTTTGAATTTTGTGCTTAGAAAATTTATAAGTCTTCCGAAAAAGAAGAATCTTCTAAAATAAGTGCAACAATAGCAAATTGCTATTCTTGTATCATTTTGCTATAATTTACTGCTATCTGTTCTCCGCTTTTTTATCCTAAAGATAATCTATGAAGTCATCCTATGTGGCGGAACATACCACGTAAAATTCACCAGAGTACCTCCAAACCTTTTCCAACTCCCACTTCCTATTGAAAGAAACGGTGGAAGAGCCTGAACAAGGACCACTTTTGGCACTTGGATTACTTCATTCCAAACAAACAACTCCAGACTCGTATCCTGATTAGTGATCAATATTCAGCAAAACTCACAATTGCCTAGATATAGAGGATTTAATTGAGATAGTTTTGAATACATAAGGTGGATGACTTCCACTTCTTCCCTATAAAAGGAAGAAGTTTCTTCTCAATATGATGAAACCAAGCCTTGAAACTGTATTAGTCGACTTGAATCGTGTACTCCAAGTTCCTCATTAAGAACTTTAGGACATTGATGGAGATGTTTTGTAGTTATTAGTCGGCTTGACTACTTTTTAATAAAGTGGCAATTTCTTGATGACATAAAATTGCCATGGCCTAATGTTGTTTATGCAAAAAGATCTTGGGATGATTCCCCTCTGCATATTATGAGTTTTTTAAAAGCAGAGAGTTGAAAATCCACTATCAACAAAATGATCAGTTGCCCCCCCCCGCCCCGCGGCCGCGCGGGCCCCATGCACAAAAGCTATAAGTGATAAAGAACAAGCATTCTCCCAGCCACAGTTCACCATCCCAAAAAAATGAACCCAACATCAGAGGGGAAAAAGGATAGAAAGAGCATTCTAAAAATTCTGTCAAAGTTTCATTGATGAAAGTAAGAAATAATTTACAAATAGATTTTCACGCACAAATCACACAACGCAACACACACACACACACTCTCTCTCTCTCTCTCTCTCTCTCTCTCTCTCTCTCTCTCTCTCTCTCTCTCTCTCTCTCTCTCTCAACATGGAGTAGGTTTTATTCAAGAATTGAGAGTATGCCTACTAGTAGTGGACTCTAATAATTGATCCACCTCCCAGCTTTGTCTAGTTGCAACCCTCACATGAAGTGGTGCATACTCCTGCAAGTAACAGTAAAAACAACAACAACAACAACAACAACAACACATCATTCTCAGCCTCTACTATCTATTTTTCTTTATAAATCCAAAAAGCAACCAAAAAAGAAAAAATAGCTAGCTCTCCCTCTTCCTCTTATTCCTTTTTTCCCCTCATCTTTCTCTTTTTTCATTTACCTCCAATTTAATGATCAGTTCCTCTGCAGTTTCAGCTGAGACCACGATGTCCCTTGCTGAGCCCTCAATGAAGCCTTCCTCCACTCCTTTGTCAAATAGTGCAAGCAAATTGTTGTAGTACCCATCCACATTCAATAACCCCACCTGCCCAAAAGTTTTCTGTCAGTTCATTTTTCAAAAAGAAATTAAACAAATGAAGTAAACACAACCTAAATTTTTTTTCCCCTGAGGTAGGTACAAGACACCAACTCACTGGCTTCTCATGTATCCCAAGCTGAGACCATGTTATCATCTCCAACAGCTCCTCCATAGTCCCATATCCACCTAAAGATTTTAGAACTTAGAAATATTCCCATAGAGTTGAAAACTGAGTTGGGAATCAATCTTTTGTTTAGTGTAGGGGTTGGGCCTTCCTTCAGGAACTCACCAGGAAGGGCAATGAAACCATCAGCATGTTTAGCCATTTGTGACTTCCTTTCATGCATGTCAGCAACTATCTTCACTTCCCCAATGCTTTTTCCTGAAATCTGCACAGCCTTTTCTGAGCACGGTTGCTAAATTTAAAGTAAAGACAGAACTCAAGAGCGATGAAAGTTTAGTCATTTACCTCGCGCGCCATTAGAGCTTTAGGAATGACTCTGGTGAGAAGAGAGAAAGAAAGCAACAATACATTGTTTAGAAGAGATTAACTAATTATTAAGTACATAGATTTTGTAAGAAGAGTTTACCCAAGAACATGGCAGCCACCATCAAGAACAGTCTGAGATATCAAACCCATCAGACCCACACTCCCACCTCCATAAACAAGGTCCACTTTTCTCTCAACCTGAAAAATAAAGAAACAAAAGGTGACAGAAATCAGAATGAGTCCACGAACCCTAGTGTTTGTACTATAATGCTATGCTTTCTTTGTTTGTTTTCCCTCTTTTTTTCACACACTTTTGAGTCCAAGAAGTAATGATTGGAAACTGTAGAGAGTACTATTTTCTCACATGGATGAGCTTAGCTTTTGCAAAATTCAACAAAGCTCTCAAGGAAACCAAACAGAACGCAAAGAGCAAGAGCAGTTGGATTAGTTTGTCTCTTATGTTCGAATTTCTCACCAGTAGCTTCCCAAGCTCAAGAGCTGCATGGCTGAATGAAGGCTTGTTCCCTGCCCTGCTCCCACAAAAGACACATATCCTCTTGAATTTTCTCTTGACTGCACTCTCCTCACTCTTCTTATGTTGGGCTTCTTCCATGTTAACAGGAAGAGGAGGAGAGGAGAAAAGCCTATAAAGAAGAAAGCAAGCAAGAAACTAGAGAGAACAATGAGAGAGAGGGGGGGAAGCAAGGCAATGATAGCAAAAAGGAGAATTAATTCATGCCCCAGTTAGGGAACAGTGATATGCAAATGCCTTCCCTCTTGAATCTGCCTCCTCAAAAACCTCCTTTTGTCTGCATAAGCAACAAGTACTTGGTGTTGGAGATGAACCCAGCAAGAACCATCTCTCAACTCCCCTCCCCACCCTCTTATCCTTCTCTCCTCTTCCCCTTTATCTTTCTCTCTCCTCTCTTATGGTTCTCTTTCATGAATCTGAGAGAATAATCCAAATCAATGTCTCCCCTGTTATGCCTATCCAATCAATGCTTTTGTGCTGGGTTTTCCCACTATTCTATTCTTTGACATCTCTCATTTTCAAATTTACCACCATTCATCCTCTCTATCCTCTGACAATGACCCAGTAACCTCAGGGCCTTCAATTTTTTTTTTTTGTCATTTCTTCTGTTTTTTTCCCACTCATTTTTGTTAGTTACTGCCTTTACCTTGCCTTATGACTTGGTGGATGCTTGATCTTTTAAGACAAGCACTGTCCAGTCAGACAGAAGTTCACTTGCCAACCTGGTGATAAGTTTAAATAAGAGGAAAATGATCATAATTCTCATTTTAACAGAAAGGAGGAAGCAATACATGTACAATTTGCTTTTAGTTATGAAATCACTTTCAATGTATAATTTGTTAATGGTTTGGATTGGATCAATAAAATGATGTGCTATGCTGTTTCATTGACTCCCAAAAAGTCTTGGCTACGTGTATGTACGTGACTATCACATCGTGAGCTGTTCATGGTGGTGGCCATTAGATCATCAGTGAAATATCCTCCATCCAATGAGCAATTGATGGTTTTCTATTGTTTGGTGATCATTGATGGTAATGATACTAATGGTAGCACTTAATCATTCATCTTACTCTGATAGTATATTTTAATGTGTCGGTCTGATACTTTGGTGAACCACCTAGAACCATATAATATGTTTGTAGCTCATCGAAAAATATAGTAATATTGTTCATGCCTTCCGAGTCTTCTGATGATGTAGTCAAATCATATTTCGATGCCTTTGAAACAGAAGAGGAATCAGACTCTTTCGAGATGCTCCATATCTTAATCAGTCGGTGTAGCTTCTTTTCATAGATTAAGTAGGAGATATAGCACATGGTCTCGGACAGTGCTCTAGATTGGAAGGAGAAATGATGAAGATTCGCAATGCGATTGCTTTCTCAATGTTTAAACACTGTTTTATGATTTCCTTAGTTTTTTCTGTTTTGTTAGTTGCTCTTCTTATCTGCTTTCTGAACTCAACTGAGAAAAGATAGGGGCCAAGTCTTTGCTGAAAAAGAGTCGCAAATGATATCTTCAGTGTTCAAAGTCTCTCAACTTGCTCCACTCCAAGTACAGAAAGGTCAAGGAGGGCTGCATCATTCTAATTGGAGATTGATTTATGCAGTTTATATATAATTCCTGACTGACTTGAACAATATAAGCCATGCCACTCTTAGAGAAAATCGAGTTTTTTTTTATTATTATCGAATGATTGCAAATTTTTAGTGGGAGTGATTAAAGTACACTTATGCAAAGTAAGATATAATCTTGTTTTCCATTACAGAATACAATTTGAGTACTACTTTGCATCTGAAGACATGTTTAACTTCTCTATGCAGCTCCTCTGCATGATGAATGTTTCACTAATCCTTCGGTCTGATTGTGTGGCAGGGGCGCGGGGACATCTGTCACGCTGCAATTGCTATCAAATCATTAATCCAATTTCTGGACGCGTAAGCTGTTGGTTTCGTGCTACTTGGCCATGACAACACGCAAACATTTCCCCCACTCGGAATCCTGCAATGAGACTGGGCGAGGCTGCGTACAATGAGAATGTTCTTGTGTTTGTTCTCAAGGGTGGGGTAATTTTGGCCCCAGGAGTCAATTAGTACTGTTTGATTGTTCATGTTGCCAGTATTGCCATGCTGGTGGGCTCTCTTCACTGGTAGAGAGATTGTTGCTTCCACTGCTGTCATTGCCATGGTCCCATGAGATCAATGATGGTGATTTGTCTCGATCTCGCAGGTAATGCTGGTGGTCTTCGATTTGCTGACAGAAAGGGGAGCGTGATATTGTATGCATTCTAACTTTGTGTATGATCCATTTTTGTGAAAAAGTTGAGCTAGATTTTCTGATTATGAAGAAATATGTTTTGTTTTGGCTCTTTGATTATCCTGTGCATTTTAATACCGTCACACAGAAGTTAGTATTAGAACACGCGATTCTCAGGTTAATTTCAGAAAACTATCATGAACTTTCACTCGATTTAACCAAAAAAAAGTACAATTTTTTTAAGAAGATACAATGAATTACAATTTTTTTTACTGATAGAAGTGCAGAATTCTCAAAACCTCACAAAAAACTCTCAACATCAAAGAAGAAGAAATTGATGGCTGGCTAGCTTGCAAACCCTAAATTCTAGGGATTATAATAGCTTGAAAGTGATTTAGCCTCTGCCACCATCAACCTGACAACGAACTGAAGTGAAGAGAGAAGACTCCATGTGCTGCAGTTTTGATTTGTCCAAACATTGCATCAATAATCCAAAGTTTTAATTAGACTACGTACGATGCATCAAATTGGGATTTCTAAATGCTTCTGAATTCTAAGTGCATGTGGGTCCAAAATTCTACTAGCTAGAACATTGTAATCACATCATGCATTAATTTTTATTCGGATTGTTCTTATTTCAACTGTTTTGCAAGCAACATTATTTTTCATACAGACCGTCGCACGTTGGAAGGGATCCTCTATTTATACAGGTTGTATCTGTTTTGATAAGGTTGCAGAGTTCAGCTTTATTTGAACACTTAACCGATTATCTAAGAGGTAGTTAGAGCCGAACATCCCAGTTTGAACTGATTGAATGAGAGTCCATCTTTATCTGGTAGTCTGAGATCCGTCCCCGAACTGTAACTACCAATTCAAAATTAAATTCGTTTTAACCCAAAACCTTTATATCTTTTCAATTTCATTCTTTTTCCCAAGACATTAATTTTGTTTCCATGCCTATAAACAACAAAACTAACAATAAACTATATCAATCACAATTAAAAACCTTAGAGAGAATATCTCTTCCAAGATTTGCCGTGGAATTGAGAGATGAACCTCTATTTCTCAACATAATGAAATTGATTAACACTAATCAAATCAAGCGATTACGTCACTGCTTAAGTTTGATTTTGTCCTTAACGACATTATTTTATATAATTAATAGCCTCTTATTAATTTGTTTCTAGATGGCCTACAAATCAGTAAGGTGTATATAATTATTTATATGCACAAATAAAAAACAAAGAGAAAAAAAAGAAAGAACACTAATTTCTAGTAGGTCCCCCTTTTATTGTCAATTTGTTCGTTAGATCAAAGATATTTTAGACTTAGGCAAGACCTACTTTAAGCATTGAATCTTATATGGGTTTAGATTTATGCATCACGGGTCTAGATTTATGGTTTGATTCGGGTCCAAAACCGATTAGGATTTGGATTAAGTGGAAGAGAGGAGCGGAGGAGCGGATATTGACACCTACCAAATTGATTAACACGTCCATCAGATCATGACACCCATAAAACTGATAAAGACCCCCTAAGTACTCATCAATTTTTCAAAAATGATCAAAATACCCCTGCTTCCTCTTTCCCTCTCAATTATGCAAATGTCTGTTATATGAAGATCTGACACCTTTCTTCTTTCTTTTGGGTGATTAAGATAACTTCTGCAACTATCTTTCTTTAATCCATTAAACTACTCGCGAAAAGATCAACCTAAATGGATCTAAATTAAATTAAATTTCTGTAATTTGGGTCTCCCCCTCAGAGAACTAAAGGAAGAGAGCAATTCAGAGAGATGGTCATTAAAGAATTGAGTCAGAGATGGTGATAAATCATATTTATTAGCAGATGATGATTTCTTTGTTAAGGGGTTTTATCAGCTTGACCAATCTTCATCGCATATTCATGCAAATTCATCGCTTGCTGATTTTTTCTTTTGAGGAATGATTGTGTTATTGATAATCCTACTATTCTGATCTGCACTAAGATATTCACAAAGAAGTTCAAATGCTTTCTTTGTGTACTTTTTGAAACCCTTATTTCTAGATATCTCACAAACTATTTAGAAATGTTTTTACTGTTCAACAGATTCACACCCTAGAACAGTTCCACCATGGCAAACTGGAAGAAGAAGGAGAAGAGGGGCATTTCGGACTATTTTAAATTGTAAAAGTGTCAGAAAAACTAAT